>JAMLFY010000719.1:0-25125 GCA_030441495.1 Dalbergia oliveri
GTATCAAGATAATTATTAGTTATTACTTCTCTTATAAATTCATTTATAAATATGCGGAAAATACGGGTAAAATTTTTTTTGAAAATGATTTATATAAAACAAAGTGCGAGCCTTTGCGCATAATCATAAACAACGTGAAGCGGAAGAATAAATAAAACATACAAAGCATAAGCATTAAAGAACACATCCATCATAAACATCATTCCTCATCACATTAGATAATATAGTTTAGACATCACAAACAGAAATATAACAGAACATAAAGTCTTACCCGTATGCACGGAGAGCTTGGTAGGACAATGAGAAACATAAGACAAATACATGGTAATAATTCCAAAAGATAAACACCCAACTATCACTACCCTCCCACTCCAAGCCTACTTGGTGCGCCGATCCTCGGTTGGGGAGATGTAGCCGGACTACGAGTTTCCTATGTAGCCCAATTGAACCCTAAGATCTAGGCATGGGAATCAGGGAACAGCATGGCCGTGCCGTGGTCGCCTCTCCTGTTTACGCGCCTCGCATGCCTCCGGCTGGTGACCGTGTCCTCACTACCTCCTCCGCGATCCATAGGAAACGAAGGGAAGAGCCCTCCGAGGATCAGCTCTGAGTCGAGAACGGGGAATATATCCAGACGCGTGCCTTCGATCAGGAAGGTTTGGCACGACTGGTCTGCTCATCTCTGGGTTCGTGTCCTTCTCAAAGATCGATGTCGTCGCCAAGGGTGAAGTCGGATCGAAGTAGCTGGAGACGGGGAAAGCAAAGGGCGTCCCACGTATGCAAAAACGGCACCTCGCAATGACCCTTGAAGTGGAGGACTGATGCTCAGGGTCATAGTGCACCTCCCATGTAGGTGGGTCAATGAAATCACGAACGACTCATCGATATTGAAGACGTACCGGAAGAACAGAGAAGGGGTGAGAATTCTTACTAAAGAATCTCTAGGAGGGAGTCCTCTATCCTAGTGCCATCGTTTACGTCCCCAGGAACTCTTGGGTTTATTATGAAAAGGTTGAGCATGCATAGGTTCATTATGAGGTTTTCAAAGGTTGTTGTCCAAGGTCCATGTCTTTTATAATGATTTTAATGCATGTATGCAACATAATGTTTCATGGATGCATGGTAGCACTTTAGGTAAATCAAACAATAATTCAAACAACATTTGAGTGGCATGAAACTTTTCTTTGAACATCTTTCCTTTTCTCATACTTGTGTCACCAATAATATAGTAACCGCACCCTTAAGCTAGGCTATGAGCTCATACCTTAACTAGTCGTCACCAGTTCTTACTTATCCTCTTGATAAGCGAATCATAAACATAATCATAATCATCATAATCCCGACTCCCTAAGTACGGGTAGGGGCCTAAGGATCACCCATCATGGGACTTTCTCCTTCTTCGAAAACGCATCGAACTTGGTTAGACCAAATTGACTTTGTCCGCTTCACGGTTTTCTACGTCCATACCCCCACGGTTTACTTTCTCTGATTCTGAAGAGGAGAAATGCGTCTGCATATAACTTTAAACTTCATATTTCTCACTTTCTCTTTGTCCCTCAATTTGATGGATTCGCGCATAATACTACTTCCAATTTCCTCAAATTTGAGTCATGCCACATAATTTCAAGTCACATGCATCATTTTCATGGAACTTTTACTTCTTCATTCATATCTTTGAAACATTATGCATCTCAAACACAACATTTCATCAAATTATGCACATAAAGTTTCATGCTCAAGGAACTAACATAATCACATCATCATAAGTGTGCACAGGTTCATCATCATAATCACTCTTTGTCCACCTGATCAGAGGATCTTATGCTTTACCCTTTCGGGCTTTAAACTTGTATTTGCATTATTATTACTTTCAAGGGGTTGCACTTAAACTTTTCCTCTAAGATTTGAACTCACCAAAGATTCCACTCAGCACTCAACATAAAAGGGCAGAAAAAATATATCATTTGCTTAAGGGCTCTAGAATCTCCATTCGCGCCCCTTTTAAGATCCATCATTTTCGCCTAAGGCTCCATAATTAATTCTTAGATCAATTATGAGGGATTCCTAGGCATGTTCTCTAAGTTATAAACCACTTAGATCTCTTATCATCATCTTATACTTAGAAATTACACCTAATCATTTATGAAGGGATCTTGTACATGTCTTACTAATTATGAATCATTTATCCCTGAATTGATCATGCTAGAACAGATTTGCACTTCTTTGTATTAAGGTGTTCTAGAATTCTCATCTCAAGTCCCTTTTAATTACTTATTCTTTATGCTTTCTTAAATCGATCCTTGCTTCACTCAACATAATTTTACACATTTAACACCTTAGAGGATTCAGGAGCCAAACATAGAACCAAAATCATGAACCCATAAGATCACATAACCTCTTGGGTTGAAATGCATATAAGTTACTAGTTTTCTCTTGGATGTTTCGAAACAAAAAGTGTTTGGTAACGATTACATGTTCATAGTAATCGATTACCAGTAGTCTAATTCATTCTGGGTTTTCAAACAACGGGATTTGATTATAATGGTAATCGATTATGAGGGTTAAACCTTTGAAAAAGTAAAGAACATAGGTACGATTACATACGACGGTAATCGATTACTTAGGGTTAAAATGTTTTGAAAAGTAAAGAACATATGTAATTGATTACTTAAATGTAATCATTACAGGAATTTCCAGTAGGTTTCTGGGCATGAAAAAGCCGTAGTAAACGATGAATATAATTAGAACCAAAAGTCCTTGGAAAACCTTTCTGGTAATCGATTACATGGGTGGTAATTATGGTTAAACCTTCGAAAATTGAGAAAACATGATTTGACACATTCCAAACTATTTTAAAATCTTGAGACCTCATAAAAAGTTTTCCAACATTTCCTTGAAATTATTCATGTATTTTACAAAATCAAACCATTGTTGTTCATACCAAAACTCATCCATTTCTTTTTGAATGAGTTTCCTTTTTAGGATACTTAGGGCAAGTCTTTGAGCTCTAGAGAGTATTAGGTGATGACAAAATCTTAAACATGCCATGCACTTTATTTTACTCTTCATTTAGAAAGTAAAGTGAGGCATAAAATAAATATGAGATGCAACTTCATTATTATCTTTAAGGATTAAGTGATGACTTGAAATATAAACATGAAATGCAAGCTTGGAATTTAAATATGGTAATGCAAGTTCATTCATTTACTCTTGTGAAATTAGTGATAACATCAAAATAAACATGAGATGCAAGACATAAATTTAAACATGAATGCATCTTGTTTTTATCTTAGTAGAGCTCTTGCAAGACTTTTGGAGGAACATAAACCTCAACCCATTATGCATCATAAGGCAAGCTTTAGAGTTCTTAGCACCTAGACTTCAAGAGAAATCTTAAGGTTTGAACTCACCATCAAGCTTAAGGAAATGGACCCAAAGTTCATCACTTTGTCTAAACAAAACTACAAGAACTAAGTCATATTCTTTATTTTATTGCTCATAGGCTTCAATCTAGTTGTGGATTCTAAACGCCGACCAACTTTAAGGTTGGCAAGGGTAAGCCTAGAGCTCTTTGAAATCATGAGATTAACTTTTTTAACAAAACTTTCGTGATCTACTAGACATATTTTACAAACTTTGTTCAAATCCATAGAAGAAAACTGATTTGTAAATGAAAGAGAAATGGAAGAGGAAAAATCGAAACTTAAGCCAAGAAAAAGAAAGGAAATCCAAGCATGTATGGTCCAAGAACCAAGTTGTTTCAAGCTTTAGAGGTTTCTCACATGACAACAACAAATCATTATCTTGAAACCTCATCATCAAGCTCACATTCTTTTTGTAAAGAAGGCCTCTTGGCTGAAAAAGAAAGAGGAAGGAAAGGAGTTTGAAACCAAGAGAAAAACTAGAACTTTCTTGAAGAACACAAACAAAAATCATCAAAACTTAACCCTACCTTAAGAAGTCTTAGAGAGGAGAAGCTTTGTTTTCTAGATGGAAGGAGAGGGAAATCCTTAGAGTCTTGAGGAAGAAATCAGCCAAGTTGAGGAATTTGAGAGGAATGAGAATTTGCAAGAAGTGTGAACTTATCAAGTGAACCAAAGTGTGACAAGGTTCATCAAGGCTTGGTATTTATAGAAAAATTGAGACATTGGCTGATTTGAGGAATGGCTGATGACTTTTCAAGGTCAAGGGAGGAGGAAAATATCTCTTACAAAGGCATGGGCTTAGGCATGGCAAGCATGGTTGGAAGCATGGGCAGGATGGTAAGGCATTGGGCTTGAGTGATCAGACTTAACATGTGGCACCATTTGGGGACAGATTTTCGGCCTTCTCATCAGCCAAGGGGAAGGGATTTTTGTTCATGTAATTGTGGTTTAAGGATGTGTTTAAGTGTTTCTATGATTAGGCTTTTTGATTAGGAGTTTGTAAGCAAGCGTTTAGGTGAGAAAATGGTTAATTGAGGTGTTCAAGACTTGATTAGGAGGGTGATCTTATTAGATTAGTAATTTAAATAATTCTTTTGGTCAAATGAGGTATGGCTCAATTCCTTAATTAGTTAAAGAGGAGAGAAAACACTATTCAAGATTCCATGACTAGAAATCTTGAATTTAAAGAATACAATTAGGTTTATCTAAGCAATCTTAGGTTCTAATTAACCTTAATAAATCATTTTGACTCTAGATTAATTATCGGAATAAATTAATTTTCCATTAGAGCCTAATATTGCTTAGGTTTGCTTAACCTTGTCATTAGGTTCACTGGTAACTGCGTTCCTAGGGCAAAATGGTAATTTTGCACTAAATTCTGCCCGTACCTCCTGGTCTTACCAAACATCAAACATTGCTCATAAACATCATTCTAAACTTCCTGAGTTTCCGGTAAACGGCACCTTTACCCGTGTAGACAGAGCAGGGTATTTTGGTCATTTTGAAGTCTAAGTTTAGAAAACGAGGTCTCTCCTCCTAGATTATCCATAACACCATAATCCCCTTCAAACATCGAGTTTACCCATTCAGGGTTGCCCGGAACTGCCCTTTAATTTCGGAAAAATGACCTCAGGGGCATTTCGGTCATTTGTACTCTAAGAGCAGTAAATTCTGGTTAAATATCTCTAAAGTTTAGTATGACTGGGGTATTATGATGGTTTAATATGTTTGAAGTTGTGATAATCATGGTTTATTGTCTGAGAATGATTCATAATTGGTTTAGTAATTAATTTTAACACCATAAGAAAAGCCTGTACGAGAAAGGGTTAAAAATGCAACTTCTATATATTGTGAAAGCCTTAAATATAACTTGCTGCCTATGCTGTCCCATATAGTTTAATAATATTCTTAAGGCTTATAATTAATGGTAATGATGATAATGAATCCTTTAGATGCATGATTAATTAGTTTGATAATTAAGATTACCCATTTAAAGTTTCTGTTTAAGGGCATTTTTGGAAGATTTATGATGATGGTTCTTTGAAGTTTGAAATGATAAGTCTATGTAGTGATTTGATGCTTATTAAGGATTTGATATCATTGAATGACTTCATAGTTTGCATGATATAGTTGCTGTTGCAAACAATGAGAATGTTTATGCATCTTGATGATTATGAATTCAGAGTTATATTATGATATAACATGCAAAGACTTAATGGTGACTTAAAATTATGAGGAAATGATCCTTTGAACCCATCAGACTATAGGTGGTGAAAGGTGATCCTAAGAAAATGATCCTTTGGACCCATCAGACTATAGGTGGTGAAAAGGTGATTCTTGCCCCCTAGCCGTTCTCTCAAAAGGGTAGAGTTCTGACATTAACTTATCAAAAGGGGATAAGTATATGCTAGTGACGACTAGTAAGGTATGAGCTCATAACCTAGATTACTCCCAAAGGGTGGAGTATAGGGTGGCCCCAAGGAAAATAATGATGATGATGACAAGATTTTAGGTCACCTAGGACACTAAGGAATGATATGTGCACTATGTCTTGTGCATAGCATTTTATGAGATGATGATGGGAAATATGATGTTCTTCTATGCATAGTATTTATGATATGATGATGAGAAATATGATGTTCTTCTATGCATAGTATTTATAATATGATGATGAGAATACTATGTGTTGATAAAGGAAAAGTTCATTATGAACATGACATGCTAAGTTTATGATGCATTATAAGACGCATGATTAAACCGACGAACCTTGGTAAAGTATATTTTTGAACTTAATAAATCAATCTTAGCATGCTCACTATTTCATAATAACCCCGAGGTTCCTGGGGACGATGATGATGACACAATGCATCATGAGGTGAGTACCCTACGAGATTTCTTTATAAGTTTCTCACTCCCTATATTTTCCTTTCCATCTCGTCTTCAGAAAAAGAGGAGCGGTCGTGAATCACATTGAGGCTTATCTACGAGAACGATCTTTCTGAATTTCACTCATATATTTCAGATATCTATCCCTATCCCTGGAGTGTTATAACTAGGTGCCATTAATGGATGTCCTTCCATCCATATATTATTTATGTTTTGTCAGATTGCCTACACTTAGTCTTATTCTGTTGGTAGGCAAAATATCTATATGATATGTAATTATGGATGCTGGATTATGGAGCCAATATATTATGATGTGATGTTTGTAAATTCCTATGTGTCTTTTAAATTTTGCTAAATCATTCACGTTAAGCTTGGTCACGTTTTCAATTATGTTTAAAAAAAAAATGGCTCGTAATTTCACTAAGTATTTTCAAAGCATGATTAGGGAACTGAAGCAAAGAGTAAAGTCTAGTAATTAATGACTCCTGGTGTATTGGGTTAATTATTAGGGTGTTACATTTTTCACTTTGTCTTGCTAATATATATTGGGTTGAATTTATATTTCTCTAAAGTCTTGGAAGAGCTCTAGAAAAATAAAAGGAACTTGCATCCATGCTAAGTTTATGCCTTGCATAACCATGTTTACTTTTAATGTCATCACTAAATTCTCAAGAATAAATAAATGAACTTGCATATCTCATGTTTAAATTTCCAAGCTTGCATTTCATGTTTATATTTCAAGTTGTCACTTAATCTATAAGATAATAAAGAGGTTGCATCTCATATTTATTTTATGCTCTCACTTTATTTTATAATGGCTAAAAGAATCAACGCACATATTTATTTTACGTCATCACCTAATAATCTAGAGCTCAAAGACTTGCCCAAGTATCACAAGCAAAGTTGGAAAATGGTATCACTTTTAATTTCCTTAAGATTATTGGAGTTAAAGAATTCATTCTTTAAGAAGTCTTGAGTTTGGAGCTTAATAAGATGTAATAAGAATTCTCTTCTCCCTTTACTGGTCCAGTGTGGAACTACAGCCTTCCCTTCTAAGGTTCTTTCTCTTCACTTGTCCAGTTGGGACTACGCTTCATTCTTGCATATCATGTTTATAATTCAAAGTTATCACCTTATAAAGACAAGATTAAAATGAGGTTGCATAGCATGTTTATTATTGTTATCACCTAAATCTCTAAAGCTCAAGACTTGCTCCTTTTATCTTAAGTGAAAATTGTAATCAAGATTCTTTCAATGAATAAATCGGCCTCATAATTAAGGTAGGCCTAAAGTGATTTTAAACAAGCTACTGATTTAGTTCTAAAATTTCTTTCAAGAATAACAAAAATAATTAGTTTTTAAAAGAGTTTTAAGGCCTTGCAAAGATTTTACTGATACCAGTATCTTACTTGTACTTAAAAATGTGATTTGAAGCAATTATATGAGGTTCATGATTCAACCACTAATCTAAGTTTAGTACTACTATATGATGATGATTTGATATGTTTGAAGTTGAGATGTGTTTTCTTTATGCCGTTTTTTTGCCCTCATCTCATTTATCGTTATGACGTGCTGCGCTTCACGCTTTTGTTATGTTTCTAAAAGTAATTGGCTCATAATTTCATTAAGTATTTTCAAAATATGTTTTAAGAACTAAAGTAAAGGGTATATTCTTACAATCATGAGATACCTTAGGTGTATCAGGTTATTATTAATGTTACATCCATGACCTCTGCTGCTTGTGCTATGTAACTTAGTCATTAGCTTGGAGATTTAGCCTAAATTATCTCAGTGTTTGTGACTTGTGTGTTAGGGACCAATGGCACCCCTCAGAACAAATAGGAACACAAAATTGAGTGACAAGGGAATGAGACCAGACTGCGTGACGCTGAGATGGAAGAGCAATGGAGCGCATGTTCCAATCGCACATTAATCAAACCAAGGACGCTGCTCAAGGTTCCCCCGCCGCCGAGGCCGCTGAACAAGCCCGTTTTAGAAGTTCCCCAAGGCCAATCCCCCAACCTTCCCCTGAGCTTTGAATCCTAGCAAGGCAGACGTTAGTGGATCAAGAACATGGAGAGATCTACTCGTAGGCTTGCTCTGAGAGCAAGGAGGTCACTTTTGCTGTTGACATGATGGAAGCCGATGCGGTGGAGTTTTGGTGGACCGGCACCCGAGGCTGCAATAAGCTACGAGCGCAGCTATCAATTGGAGCGTTAAAGACGTACTTATATGAGAAGTATTTCCTGGAGTTCGTGAAGAACGCCAAGGACATTGAGTTCAAGCAATTGGTCCAAGGCGGGTTGTATGTCGCCCATACACGGCAAGTTTGAAAAAGAATTGATTAAGTTCTGACATGGTTTTCCAAGGGAACCCCAACGAGATCTGGAAGTGCATTAAGTATGAGGCCGGGTTAGGGCCGAACTTAACTTTGCTTGCACACATGGAGATTAGGGACTTCTCAACCCTCAATATGTGCCCAATCATTGAA
Source organism: Dalbergia oliveri (assembly GCA_030441495.1). NCBI lineage: Eukaryota > Viridiplantae > Streptophyta > Magnoliopsida > Fabales > Fabaceae > Dalbergia > Dalbergia oliveri. Next base: position 8,803 of record JAMLFY010000719.1, read on the forward strand.
GAGAGGGCACAAGAGTTGATGTGAGCTGGGCCCAAATCGTCCACGGGTTGGGATCTCTGCAAGCTCGAAGTTTAAAAGTCTTGTCAATGAAGACTCAACCGAGGAACCATTACCACCCCTACCAATCCAATCAGTTCAAGTATCAGGAACACCAACAACAACATCCTTAACAACAATAACAAGTAGAGGATCGAAACAATCAACCATTCTAACAACACCCTTGAGCTGGGTCACCCAAATGCCAGAACTAATCATCAATAGGAGTGAGCGGTCCCCGCAACAACAACAACAACAACAACAACAATAATCAACAAGGATGGTTAACCTGGGAACAAGAACAAGACACCCCAAGGAGTTCCTGTGACTTCCCAGACCTCACAAGCCGGGAATGCTGCCTAAATAATCATGGTATTCGTCTTGCCTAGCCCGTAAAGGAGTATGCTTTGAGGTGTGGGCAAGACGGCCACTATGCTAAGGATTGTAGAAGCAGGTGGTGGTCATTTGTCAAACCCTCTAACCGCTACACTAAAGGCAAAGGCTCTGACCCTCAACGCGGAGGACGCAATGGATCGAACGACCTCATCAAGGTAAGTGCGAACTAAATGGTAAACCTTAAATGTGCTATATGACTCTGGTGCTACTCATTCTTTTATCTCACATGCTAGTGTCCAGTCTCTAAATTTGCAAGTTTCTGAACTTCCCTTTGACCTTATCTGTTTCTACTCCCACAATCGCCCCTGCCATACTTGAAATTTGTTGTTTAATTGTCACTTTACCTTCTAATAGATCCTTTGTCATAGATTTAATTGTTTACCCTTGAAAGACATAGGAATAATTCTTGGCATGGATTGGCTTCACGCTAACCATGTATTGTTAGATTGTTATATAAAATCCCGTTATTTTCGTTTATCTAGCAAGACTAAAAGTTAAAGTTAAAACTTTATGTAAATCCCAGATGTCTTCTGAACCTGGAAGAAAACTAATGGGTGTGTCCTTTAGCCACTAGCAAAGTAGACTTTGAGTAGAACATAGATGATACTCCGTAGTAAAAGAGTAATATCCCGAGGTATTTCCTAAAACTACAGCACCCAGTTCCCTCCCGAGAGAGAAGTGGAGTTCTCCATCGAGTTAGTTCTGGAAATGGACCTATCTCCAGGTCCGCAGAGGATGTCACCCTTGGAGTCTAGGAATTGAAACCCAATTGGCTGAGCTGTTAGAGAAGAATTTTATTAGACCTAGTGCCTCACTGGAATCTTGTTCTTCTGTTAAGAAAAAGGATGGGAGCATGAGATTATGCATAGATCATAGCAATTAAATTGTGTAATCTTAAATAAATACCCTTTGCCTAAGGATTGATGATCTCATGGACCAGTGAAGGAGCGATGGTATTCTCAAGATTGATTTAAGGTTGGGATACTCCAATCAGATTTAAGTGAGAAATGAGGATATACCTGTAACTGCCTTTAGGAACACTTGGATCGGACATTTTGTTCACTCTTGTGATGTCTTTTGGACTTACTATACCCTTGTTCATGACCACATGAATAAAGGACCTCAACTAGACCCTATTTAGACAAGATGCGGTCATTTTTCATAGATGATATATCATTTATTTGAGACTCATAGGAGCATAAAGTCATGAAGTTGTTTTAAGGTATTGAAAAGAGGAAGTTGTACGGTAAGCTATCAAGTGTCAAATTCTGTTAAGGAATTGGTTTTTGGACATGTAACTATCAAAACTAGGAATAAGCTTGTGACTAGTAAGATAGAAGCCGTAATAATTTGCATAGACTTTACCACCAATATTTGGAAATATTGAGCTTTTTGGGATTAGTCGGCATTAATTAACAAATCATTGCAAAGGATTTTCCCAGATTGCCCTTCCCTAACCAAGCTAACTAGGAAATATCTTCCTTCCACTAATCAATTGAAAAAGAACTTCCAAGAGTTAAAGGAAGGTTGACCTTTACCTCAGTTTTGCGTTTTACCTTGCCCAATATACCTTTTGAGGTATATGTGATGCTTTGGAAAAAGGGTTTAGGCGTGTGTTTATGCAAAATAGGCAGTGGTAAGCATTGTCTGAGTAACTTATAAGCCACACAAGGTTAACTACCTACCCATGACCTAGAGTTAGCCGCCATAGTGTTTTCCTTGAAGATTTGGAGGCATCATGATATGGAATAAGGTTTGAAGTTTACTCCAATCATAGTAAAGTCTCAAGCATCTCTTTGATCTAAGGTAGCTAAACATGAGGCAAAAAGAAATGGTGGATCAAGTTTTAAAGGAGATGATTTCCTGGACATCTTGGAAAGGCCAATGTGGTTGTTGATGCCTTTAGTCAAAAACCATTGTTGTGCATCCACATGATGGCCAAGGAAGTTGAGTGATAGATAAAAAGTTTTAAGGATATGAATTTGCAATGTCAATATTGAAGAGATGAAGATGCTTTAACATCTTAATTGGAACAGTGTGTTTAGACAGTGGTTGATGTCACAAGTAGAAAATGAGGAGTTTGGGAACCCTTTGAGGCCGGTAAAGGCTGGGAAGCTTGAAGGTTTTGAGCAAGGAACAGATGGTTTGTGGAGGTTTGAAGGGCCAATTTGTGTATGGATATGGTACCTCCAGAAAGTATCTTGTTAGGCCCATAAAAGCCACTTCACCATCCATCCTGTGCCACCAAGATGTACCAAGATTTAAAGAAGATGTTCTGTGGCCGGATTGAAAAAGGACGTATAGCCCTGGGTTAGTAAGTGCTTAGTCTGCAAAGGTGAAGATTGAGCACCAAAAGCCTTCAGGGATGTTGTAACCTTTGCCTATGCCCGAATGGAGTGGGATAGCATATCCATGGACTTTGTGACCAGCTACCTAGAACCCTGAACCGGCCATGGCCATTTGGGAATAGATGGGAACAGGAAGGCTTAAACTGTAACATAATTAACCCAATACACCTAGGTATGATTCAAATTACTAGACTTTACTCTTTGCTTCAGTTCCTTAATCATGCTTTGAAAATACTTAGTGAATTACGAGCCATTTTTTTTTTTAAACATAATTGAAAACGTAGCCCCGCTTAACGTGAATGATTTAGCAAAATTTAAAAGACACATAGGAATTTACAAACATCACATCATAATATATTGGCTCCATCATACAGCATCCATAATTACATATCATATAGATATTTTGCCTACCAACAGAATAAGACTAAGTGTAGGCAATCTAATAAAACATAAATAATATATGGATGGAAGGACATCCATTAATGGCACCTAGTAATAACATTCCAGGGATAGGGATAGATATCTGAAATATACGAGTGAAACTAGCAGGATTCAAGTTCAGTGACCCGTGAGCCTCAATGTGATTCACGAACGCTTCCTTCTATTTCTTAAGACGAGATGGAAAGAAAAATAGAGGGAGTGAGAAACTTATAAAGAATCTCAGTAGTACTCACCTCATGATGCATTGTGTCATCATCATCGTCCCCAGGAACCGGGTTATTATGAAATAGTGAGCATGCTAAGATTGATTTATTAAGTTCGAAAATATACTTTACCGAGGTCGTCCCTTTAATCATGCGTCTTATAATGCATCATAAACTTAGCATGTCATGTTTATAATGAACTTTTCCTTTCATATATAATAACATAGTTATGCATAAAATCACATCATATTCCTCATCATCATTTCATAATACTATGCATAGCAGAACATCATATTTCTCATCATCATCTCATAAATACTATGCATAGCAGAACATCATATTCACATAATGCATTTACTTAGTTTTAGGTGACTTAAAGTTACTTTCATCATCATTTTCCTGGGCCACCCTATACTCCACCCTTTTGGGAGTAATCTAGGTTATGAGCTCATACCTTGCTAGTCGTCACAGCACATACTTATCCCTTTTGATAAAAAATTCCCTCTACCCTTTTGAGAGAACGGACTAGGGGGCAAGAATCACCTTTTCACCGCTATAGTTTGATTGGTCCAAGGATCATTTTCTTAGGATCACCTTTTCACCACCTATAGTCTGATGGGTCCAAAGGGTCATTTCCTCATATATTTTAAGTCACCTTTAAGTCTTTGCATGTTATATCATAATACAATTTTCAATTCATAATCATTTATAACATTTTCTCATTTATAGTCTTATTTGAAATAATATATATACCAACTGGAATCATGCATCCGGAGATTCCCAGGAAGAAGGTGGGTCACAATGGACACGCTTAAATACCAAGTCTTCCTAGCCAGAACCTTTCCAAATTACACTTTTACAGGAATATACTTTCTTCCAACTAGGGTAAATTTTTAAATAACAAGAATATTTCATTATTTCATGCATAAGCATTCTCATTGTTTGCAACAGCAACTATAACATGCAAGCCATGAAATCATTCAATGAAATCAAATACTTAATAAGCATCATCATAAATCCTTATTTGAAAGCCTTAATAATTGAAACTCTAGAATCAGGTAACCTCAATTATCAAACTAATTAATTATGCATCTAAGGGATTAATTACCATCATTACCATTAATCATAAGCCTTAAGAACATTATTAAACCATATGAGGCGCATAGGCAGGAATCATATTTAAAGCTTTACGTTGCTTTTATGTAGCTAATTTCACTTCTAACATGCATAAAATTATTCCTTATCAATAAACATAATTATCACAACTTCAAACATATCAAATCATCATCATTTATTGGTACTAATCTCATATCAGAAGCCAATCATGAACCTCATATAATTGTATAAAATCACATTTTAAGTGAACATAAAATGTTAGTTTCCCGTAGAATCCTTGCAAAGCTTTAAACTCTTTTAGAAACTAATTCTTTTTGCTAAACTTGAAAGAATCTTCATAATTAAAATTCTCACTTAAGATAAAAGGAGCAAGTCTTGAGCTTAAGAGATTTATGATATCTTAGAATCATAAACATGCTATGCAACCTCATTTTAATCTTGTCATTATAAGGTGATAACTTGGAATTATAAACATGATATGCAAATCCATTTCTTTATCTTTAAGATTTAAGGTGATGACTTGAAAATTAAACATGATGCAAGAGCTTGAAATATAAACATGATGCAAGAAACTGGAGCGCCTGAGTCGCATAATGCCAGTGGAGGGAGAAAGAATCTTAGAAATCTGAGCGGGGACCGCACTACCTGAAGGGAGAAGAGAATTATTATTACATCTTTTTAAGCTCCAATCTCAAGACTTCTTAAAGAATTAATTCTTTAACTCCAATAATCTTATTTCTTTGCTTGTGATACTTGGGCAAGTCTTTGAGCTCTAGGATCTTTAGGTGATGACATAAAAATAAACATGTCATGCGTTGATTCTTTTAGCCATTATAAAATAAAGTGAGAGCATAAAATAAATATGAGATGCAACTCTTTATTATCTTTGAAGATTAAGTGACAACTTGAAACATAAACATGAAATGCAAGCTTGGAAATTTAAACATGAATATGCAAGTTCATTTATTCATTCTTGAGAATTTAGTGATGACATAGAAAGTAAACATGGTTATGCAAGGCATAAACTTAAACATGGATGCAAGTTCATTTTATTTCTTTACTAGAGCTCCTCCAAGACTTTAGAGAAATATAAATTCAACCCAATATATCTTAGCAAGACAAAGTGAAAAATACATCTTTCAAGTTCTAAACTCAAGATCATAAAAACATCATAAAAATATTATTCTTTAAAGTTTTGCATCAAGTGGAACTTTCAAGCTTTAGAGGCCTAACTTGTGATGGATTCACAACCCACCCTCAAGGTCCTCATCATCAAGCCATCATCTTAGTCCCACCTAGGCCATATGGCTGAATTGTTCAAAGAAAAGGAAGAAGAAAACCAAATGGAAAAACTAGAGAAAATCCATGAAATCATCATTTTGAACCAAGAACAACACTTAGCAAAGCATAGAAATAAACTTAAAAACAACTCCCTACCTAATCTGATTTGAAGGAAAGGAAGAGAACTTGGTTTCTTGAGTGAAATGAAAGAAAATATTCTTGAAAACTTGAAGAAAGAATTCAGCCAAGAGGAGGAGGAAATGAGAGCTTTTGGTGCTTAAAACTAGAATTTGTGTAAGTTATGAACAAGCATCTAAACTATCTTCAAGCATGCCTATTTATAGAGATTTTGCAGCTCATAAATGGACAAAGGAAGGAAGAAATCTGACCAAAAATTAGAGAAAAAATAAGGAAGAAAAATCATTTTGTTTGGTGGCTTAAAATGGAATCATGTTTCCATGTTTTCATGATTCTTTGTTTTCATTCTTTGGATTTTTGTGTAATAATTGACTTATTACTCAATAATTTCGTGCATTACAGCCTTGTGGAAGAGGATTTTGTGTGTTCCATGTATTTTTTAGGTGTAGGCAAGGTATTCATGCAATTTAGAGAATTTACGGTTAAGGGTTTAAGTGAATTACTAAGCAATTTGGGTGTTTTAAGCAATTTTAGGTTCTAATCAATCTAAATAAATAATTTTGACTCTAGATTAATAATTAGAATTTAATAAGCTTTAATTTGAGCCTAATATTGCTTAGGTTTCGTTAGACGAATCAAAAATCTCAAAATTTGTAAAACTTGCACAAAGAGATGGGCAAAACGGTCATTTTACTTAAAAATTGCCCGAGACCACCGAGCTTAACCAATGGTTAATCATGGCTTAAAAACACCTTTTAACACATTTTAGTGAGGTTTGGGCTCAGCGGCACCAAATCGGAGTTAAACCGCAAGGGCGTTTTGGTCATTTGCGCGTCCAAGCTCAAAATTAGGATTCTTCTCCTCTATTAACACACATAACACAAACAATCCCTTATTAACATCAAAACATCCCCTTGAGGATGGGTGGGGCCCACGATCCTCATTTTCAGTAAAATAACCTCAGGGCATTTTGGTCATTTTACACGTACAGAAATTGGGGTTTGCAATACTTGCACGAATTGCTCCTAACTTCTCTTCTAACGTTATATTCCTTTATTAAGGATTGTTTGGTCTCAAATTTTATATAATATTTACCTACGGTAATTCGGTAATGACAGTAAAAATTATAGTAAAATTGGGGCGTTACATTACTCCCCTCCTTAAAAGAATTTCGCCTTTAAATCGTTACCTTAGAATAGCTCTGGTATTGTGCTTGCATGTCTTTCCAGCTCCCATGTAAATTCTTCGGTTTCACCTCGTCCCCATGCTACTTTGACTAGGGGTACAGCCTTGTCTTAATTGCTTAACTTCTCCGTCAACGATTCTCGTGGGTGGTAAGTTAAACGTTAGGTCATCTCTTAATTGTACATGTTCTGGCTCTAGTACATGACTTGGGTCAGAATGATATTTCCTTAACTGGAGACATGGAAAACATCATGAAGGTTGGAGAGTTGGAGGGCTATACGGAGGCTATAGATCCTATTTTGCTAAGGATTTCAACGGACCAAGAAATCTGGGCTCAATTTCTTTACTTTCATTGCTCGGCCTATGCCTGGTGTATTCTTAGGAACACATGGTCCCCTTCTTGAAAATCTAGCGGTTTTCGCGCTTGTCCGCATAGTTTTTCTGCGACTTTGAGCAGAGAATCTTATCCCTAATCTTCTTGATTTGTTCCGCGTTTCCTCACAATATCCGTTCCAGTAGACTTTGCTTCTGGGCTCATACCAACATAGAGGTGATTGACACTTCCGTCCATAGAGGGCCTCGTATGGTGCCATACCGATACTTGCATGATAACTGTTGTTATATGCAAATTCAATCAGATGGTAGCACTTATCCCAACTCCCTCTTATCTAAAACACATGCCCTCAACATGTCTTCCAAAGTTTGGATAGTTCTTTCAGATTGACCGTCCGTCGGGTGATAAGCCGTGCTCAGACAGACTTTGAACCAAACGCCTTCTGAAAAGCTCCCCAAAATCGTGACGTAATCGCGGATCCCGCCGAGATTATCGTCACGGTACTCCATGTAATCTTACTATCTCCTGATATATAACGTGCTAACCTATCCAAGGAATAAGTCACCTTAATAGGTAAAAAGTGGGCTGATTTAGTCAACCGATCCACTATTACCCAAATGGCGTCATGATTCGCTTGGGTCCTGGAGTCCAGTTACAAAATCCATGGAGATACTATCCCACTTCCATTCGGGATTGATAATTGCAACATTCCAGGGTCTTTGGTGCTCAATCTTCACCTTTTGACATACCAAGCATTTATTCACCCATGTGCACACATCCTTTTTCAATCCAGGCCACCAGAACATCTTCCTCAAATCTTGATACATCTTGGTGGCACCAGGATGGAGGGTGAAATGACTCTTATGGGCTTCCTCCAAAATATCCTTTCTAGGTCACCACTAGCAGGTACACATATACGACCTTCAAACCTCCATAAACTATCATTCCCTTGGAAAACCTTTCAACTTATCAGCTCTTACCGCCTCTAAGGTCTCTTGAAATTCCTATCTTTCCTTTGGGCTTGAGCAATTCTTTCCTTGAATTCACTCGTCACACTAAGGTGACAAGCTCTTATGCCCTTAGTGGTCAAGGTCATTCCTAGGTTAGGTCTCTAAATTGCTCAATTAACTCAATCTCTTTCACCATCAAACGGGACACTTGTAAGGATTTCCTACTTAGGGCATTAGCTACAACATTAGCTTTACCTGGATGATAGTTTAACCCGAAATCATAATCTTTTAACTCCATCCACCTTCTTTGCCTCATGTTTAGCTCTTTTTGATCAAAGAGATATTTCAAACTCTTGTGATCGGAAAACACCTCAAACCTCACTCCATATAAATGGTGTCTCCAAATCTTTAGAGCAAACACGAGCGGCTAACTCAAGGTCATGGGTAGGGTAATTTGCCTCATGTGGCTTGAGTTGCCTCGATGCATAGGCCACCACTTGCCTATCTTGCATCAGTACACAACCCAAACCCTTCCTCGAAGCATCACAGGACACTTCGAAAGGCACATTGGGGTCGGGTAACACTAAAACAGGGGAGGTTAGCTTGTGTTTCAGCTCTTGAAAGCTCTTTTCACACTCCTGGTCCATGAAAAAGAGGTGTTTTTCCTAGTTAGCTTGGTCAAAGGAAGGAAATCTGGGAAAATCCCTTGATAAACCGACGGTAACAAACAGCTAAACCTAAGAAGCTCCTTACTTTCATTACCGTGGTTGGTCTTTCCCAGCTTACAACCGTTTCCACCTTACTAGGATCTACAGCAATTCCTTCTTAGATACTACATGCCCTAAAAATTTCACCTCATCCAACCAGAATTCACACTTAGAAAGCTTGGCATATAGTTTCTTTTCCTTTAGGATTTCCAGGACTATGGTTAGGTGGCGTTCATGCTCCTCGTGTCTAAGAGTAGATGAGAATGTCATAAAGACAACCACAAACTGATCTAAATAGTCTAAAGATCCTATTCATGTAATCCATAAAAATTGCTGGAGCATTGGTTAATCCAAAGGACATTACTGCAAACTTGAAATGGCCGTATCTGTGCGAAAGGCCGTTTTTGGTATATCTTCATCACCCTGAATCTGGTGGTAAACTGACCTCAAATCAATTAGAAAAAGAATGTTGCACCTTTAAGCTGGTCCATCAAGTCATCTATCCTAGGCAAAGGGTATTTGTTCTTCACGTCACTTTATTCAATTGCCTATAGTCAACACACATCCTCATACTCCCATCCTTTTTCTTCACAAACAACACAGGGGCTCCCCAAGGTGACGCACTAGGCCTAACAAACTTTTTCTCCAATAAATCTTCCAATTGAGCTTTTAACTCGGTCAACTCTAATGGGGACATCCTGATGGGGCTATGGATATGGGACCTACACCCGAAGCAATTCTATGGAAAACTCTATCTCTCTCTTGGAGGAAACTCTGTATCTCATTTGGAAATACTTCGGGATAATTCCTTACTATTGGTATCTCATCGATACTTTGCTCAAAGTCTACATCACTAGCGGCTAGGAAAATATAACCTTTATTCTCACCCTTACCACAGCCTATTTCCAGATGTTATATAGACTTATGGGTTTCTTAGGTTCAATGGGAACAGGAAGAAAAGTGATGGTTTTCTCATAGGCTTAACAGGACACGGTTGGCTTCAAGCCAATCCATGCCAAGAATCACATCTAAACCTTGCATGGGTAAGCAAATGAGATCTAAAACAAATGATCTATTCTCAATAACAAAATGGCAATCTAAACAACATTTACAAGTCCTAACGGGTTTTCCAGGAGGGAGAAACAATAAGGTCAAAAGGAAGTTCAGTCACATGTAAGTTAAGGCTTTTAACACATGAGTGGGAGATAAAGAATGGAAGCGCCAGAATCATATAGTACAATTAAGTTTTTACCATGCATGTTACACTTACCTTCCACGAGATTCCGTGACTTTGTCGTTCCTCTAGCATTAACGGAAAAACCCTTCCTTGATATTGCGGCTTGGGATTGGGGTTGGCGGTTCCTCCCATGCATTCTCGAGTAGTGGCCCGTTTTCCACACCATAGCATACATTTGTTCGGCTCGACAGGGCATGCTCCCATGATTCTTGCCGCACTTGGGACATCCCATGGATGGTGGGGGTCGTGAGGTGCTGCGGACCCCTTTGTGGTGCTTTCCCCTTGTTGTTGTTATTGTTGTTGTTGTGATTGTTGTTGGGGTTGTTGTTGTAGCGGTTGCTGTCATAGCGGTTGTTGTTGTTGTTCGGCCTTCCTTGTTGAAAGTTCCTTTGTGGACCTTGGGGTCTTATCCAGGTGGGAATGGAGGTCGATTTTGCCTCTTGAACGTTGACCTTGAGGTGTCAGCTTTTTGATGATATTCTCAGACTTGAAGACCCCAAGCTTCTGCCTTCAATGATGCGGCATTTGTTGACTAGGCAGAAATCCCTAATTTCCAAGTGCGCAACTGCCACATTAAGTTTCGCCTTTAACCCTGAACTCGTATTTAATGCATTTCCAATACTCATCAGGGTTACCTTGGTACATCCTTGAGAACTTAATGAAGTTCCTCAAATTGGCAATAGAGATTGAGCCACATTCATATTCCCCTGGACAAGTTGCATGAATTCAATGTCCTTAGCATTTCTAACTCAACTCGGAAATACTTCTCATAAAAATGGACCTTGAATAATTCCCAATCAATGTCCACTTCTGTGCCTCCAGGAGTCTTCGAACACCAGCCCACCAAAGCCTGCATCACCTCAAGCATGTGGGTGGCAGCTGACCTTTGCTCCTCTAACATGGAACTACAAAGACCTTCTCATATTTGAATCCATTCATCTGCTACATTAGGATTGAGGGTCCCCTTGAAAACATGTGGATTTGCTTACGAAATTCCCCGAACGAGCATGTTCTGGAATTTCATGTCCTTGATTTATATTAGCTTGACGATTTGATCCATCCGTTCCATCATCATTCTCATGGTCCTTGCTACGTCGCGAAGTGTTTAGCGGTCTCATTATCTTGGTTATTCTGCGCGTTTCCTACTGTCGTCGTGCCATTGGTCCCTATACACACAAAACAGGACACTGAGGTGATCAGGCCCAATATTCCATGCAAAGTGAGCAAGTTACCATGGCACTTTCAACATAGTAGTCATGTATTTCTAATCCTCAAGCTCATCCTAATGATAAACATCTACACATGACATTACTAACGTATTATGCTTTAGAAGCATAGCCAGTCCCAATCCTCAGGCTAGTGAATTCGAACCTCCTCATACCAAAATGTAACACCCTAATAATTAACCCAATACACCTAGGAGTATTTGATTAATTACTAGACTTTACTCTTTGCTTCATTCCTTAATCATGCTTTGAAAATACTTAGTGAAATTACGAGCCATTTTTTTTTTTAAACATAATTGAAAACGTGAGCCTTGCTTAACGTGAATGATTTAGCAAAATTTAAAAGACACATAGGAATTTACAAACATCACATCATAATATATTGGCTCCATCATACAGCATCCATAATTACATATCATATAGATATTTGCTACCAAGAGAATAAGACTAAGTGTAGGCAATCTAATAAAACATAAATAATATATGGATGGAAGGACATCCATTAATGGCACCTAGTAATAACACTTCAGGGATAGGGATATATCTGAAATATATGAGTGAAACTAGCAGGATTCAAGTTCACTACCAGGTGACAGTCAATGTGATTCACGAACGCTTCCTTCTATTTCTAAGACGAGATGGAAAGAAAAATAGAAGGGAGTGAGAAACTTATAAAAAGAATCTCAGTAGGGTACTCACCTCATGATGCATTGTGTCATCATCATCATCCCCAGGAACCTCGGGTTATTATGAAATAGTGAGCATGCTAAGATTGATTTATTAAGTTCGAAAATATACGAGGTTCGTCGGTTTTAATCATGCGTCTTATAATGCATCATAAACTTAGCATGTCATGTTTATAATGAACTTTTCCTTTCATATATAATAACATAGTTATGCATAAAATCACATCATATTCCTCATCATCATTTCATAATACTATGCATAGCAAGAATATCATATTTCTCATCATCATCTCATAAATACTATGCATAGCAGAACATCATATTCACATAATGCATTTACTTAGTTTCTTAGGTGACTTAAAGTTACTTTCATCATCATTTTCCTGGGCCACCCTATGCTCCACCCTTTTGGGAGTAATCTAGGTTATGAGCTTATACCCGCTTTACCATACTTATCCCTTTTGATAAGTAAAAATTCTCTCTACCCTTTTGAGAAACGGACTAGGGGCAAGAATCACCTTTTCACCGCCTATAGTTTGATTGGGTCCAAAGGATCATTTTCAGGATCACCTTTTCACCACCTATAGTTGATGGGTCCAAAGGGTCATTTCCTCATAATATTTTTAGTTAAGTCTTTGCATGTTATATCATAATACAATTTTCAATCATAATCATTTATAACATTTTCTCATTTATAGTTATTCTTGGAATAATATATATACCAACTGGATCATGCATCTGAGAATTTTCAGGAAGAGAAATGGGTCACAAATGGATGCTTAAATACCAAGTTTCCTAGATACTTTCCAAATTACACTTTAAACTATACTTTCTTCCAGGATTAGGGTAAATTTTTAAACAAAAAGAATTCTCATTATTTCATGCATAAGCATTCTCATTGTTTGCAACAGCAACTATAACATGCAAGCCATGAAATCATTCAATGAAATCAAATACTTAATAAGCATCATCATAAATCCTTACTCTAAAAGCGTTAATAATTGAAACTCTAGAATCAGGAACCTCAATTATCAAACTAATTAATTATGCATCTAAGGGATTAATTACCATCATTACCATTAATCATAAGCCTTAAGAACATTATTAAACCATATGAGGCGGCATAGGCATAAAATCATATTTAAGTTTACCCTTGCTTTATGTAGCTAATTTCACTTCTAACATGCATAGAATTATTCCTTATCAATAAACATAATTAGCACAACTTCAAACATATCAAATCATCATCATTTATTGGTATAATCTCATATCAGAAGCCGAATCATGAACCTCATATAATTGTATAAAATCACATTTTAAGTGAACATAAAATGTTAGTTTCCCGTAGAATCCTTTCAAAGCTTTAAAACTCTTTAGAAACTAATTCTTTTTGCTAAACTTGAAAGAATCTTCATAATTAAAATTCTCACTTAAGATAAAAGGAGCAAGTCTTGAGCTTAAGAGATTTATTGATATCTTAGAATCATAAACACTATGCAACCTCATTTTAATCTTGTCATTATAAGGTGATAACTTGGAATTATAAACATGATATGCAAATCCATTTCTTTATCTTTAAGATTTAAGGTGATGACTTGAAAATTAAACATGATGCAAGAGCTTGAAATATAAACATGATGCAAGAAACTTGGAGCGGCGGTAGTCGCACAGGACGGTGGAGGAGAAAAGAATCTTAAGAAATTCTGAGCGGAATCGTATCTGACCCTGAAGGGAGAAGAGAATTATTATTACATCTTTTTAAGCTCCAATCTCAAGACTTCTTAAAGAATTAATTCTTTAACTCCAATAATCTTATTTCTTTGCTTGTGATACTTGGGCAAGTCTTTGAGCTCTAAGATCTTTAGGTGATGACATAAAAATAAACATGTCATGCATTGATTCTTTTAGCCATTATAAAATAAAGTGAGAGCATAAAATAAATATGAGATGCATCCTCTTTATTATCTTTGAAGATTAAGTGACAACTTGAAACATAAACATGAAATGCAAGCTTGGAAATTTAAACATGAATATGCAAGTTCATTTATTCATTCTTGAGAATTTAGTGATGACATAGAGTAAACATGGTTATGCAAGGCATAAACTTAAACATGGATGCAAGTTCATTTTATTTCTTTACTAGAGTCTTTCCAAGACTTTAGAGAAATATAAATTCAACCCAATATATCTTAGCAAGACAAAGTGAAAAATACATCTTTCAAGTTCTAAACTCAAGATCATAAAAACATCATAAATATTATTCTTTAAAGTTTTGCATCAAGTGGAACTTTCAAGCTTTAGAGGCCTAACTTGTGATGGATTCACAACCCACCTTCAAGGTCCTCATCATCAAGCCATCATTAGTCCCACCTAGGCCATATGGCTGAATTGTTCAAAGAAAAAGGAAGAAGAAAACCAAATGGAAAAACTAGAGAAAATCCATGAAATCATCATTTTGAACCAAGAACAACACTTAGCAAAGCATAGAAATAAACTTAAAAACAACTCCCTACCTAATCTGATTTGAAGGAAAGGAAGAGAACTTGGTTTCCTTGAGTGAAATGAAGAAAATATTCTTGAAAACTTGAAGAAAGAATTCAGCCAAGAGGAGGAGGAAATGAGAGCTTTTGGTGCTCCTAAAACTAGAATTTGTGTAAGTTATGAACTAAGCATCTAAACTATCTTCAAGCATGCCTATTTATAGAGATTTTGCAGCTCATAAATGGACAAGGAAGGAAGAAATCTGACCAAAAATTTAGAGAAAAAAAATAAGGAAGAAAAATCATTTTGTTTTGGTGGCTTAAAACATGGAATCATGTTTCCATGTTTTCATGATCTTTGTTTTCATTCTTTGGATTTTTGTGTAAAATTTTCTGACTTATTACTAATTTTCGTGCATTACAGCCTTGGAAGAGGATTTTGTGTGTTCCATGTATTTTTTAGGTGTAGGCAAGGTATTCATGCAATTTAGAGAATTTACGGTTAAGGGTTTAGTGAATTACTAAGCAATTTGGGTGTTTTAAGCAATTTTAGGTTCTAATCAATCTAAATAAATAATTTTGACTCTAGATTAATAATTAGAATTTAATAAGCTTTAATTTGAGCCTAATATTGCTTAGGTTTCGTTAGACAAATCAAAAATCTCAAAATTTGAAACTCACAAGAGCAGCAAAACGGTCATTTTACTTAAAAATTGCCCGAGCCACCCGAGCTTAACCAATGGTTAATCATGGCTTAAAAACACCTTTTAACACATTTTAGTGAGGTTCTGGCTCTACCGGCACGCAAAATTGAATGAAAGCACTTAAAGGGCGTTTTGGTCATTTGGCGCGTCGGAGCTCAAAATTAGGATTCTTCTCCTCTATTAACACACATAACACAAACAATCCCTTATTAACATCAAAACATCCCCTTGAGGATGGGTGGGGCCCACGATCCTCATTTTCTGAGTAAAATAACCTCAAGGGCATTTTGGTCATTTTCCACGTACAGAAATTTGGGTTTGCAATACTTGCACGAATTGCTCCTAACTTCTCTTCTAACGTTATATTCCTTTATTAAGGATTGTTTGGTCTCAAATTTTATATAATATTTACCTACGGTAATTGATAATGACAGTAAAAATTATAGTAAAAATTGGGCGTTACATTAACCAAAGTCGCCCCATTTTGTAACACCCAATAATTAACCCATACACCTGAGGAGGATTGAATGATTATGAGACTTCTTACTCTTTGTCTTCAGTCCCTAATCATGCTTTGAAAATACTTAGTGAAATTACGAGCCATTTTTTTTTTAAACATAATTGAAAACGTTGTCTTGCCTAACGCTGAACGATTTAGCAAAATTTAAAAGATACATAGGAATTTACAAACATCACATCATAATAGTATTCCTTCATCATACAGGCATCCATAATTACATATCATATAGACATTTTGCCACGAAGTATAATAATACTAAGTGTAGGCATCTAACAAAACATAAAATAATATATGGATCTGGAAGGACATCCATTAATGGCACCTAGTTATAACAT
>JAMLFY010000720.1:0-25040 GCA_030441495.1 Dalbergia oliveri
AATTTTTACTTGGAATTTTTACTATCATTAGGAATTACCGAATTACCGTAGGTAAATATTATATAAAATTTGAGACCAAACAATCCTTAATAAAGGAATATAACGTTAGAAGAGAAGTTAGGAGCAATTCGTGCAGTATTGCAAACCCCAATTTTCTGGACGTGTAAAATGACCAAAATGCCCCTGAGGTTATTTTACTCAGAATGAGGATCGTGGGCCCCACCCATCCTCAAGGGGATGTTTTGATGTTAATAAGGGATTGTTTGTGTTATGTGTGTTAATAGAGGAGAAGAATCCTAATTTTGAGCTCCGACGCCAAAATGACCAAAACGCCCTTACGGCGTTTTAATTCCTGCGTGCCGACTTAGCCGAACCTCACTAAAATGTGTTAAAAGGTGTTTTTAAGCCATGATTAACCATTGGTTAAGCTCGGGTGGTCTCGGGCAATTTTTAAGTAAAATGACCGTTTTGCCCCCGCCCTTTGTAGTTTTACAAATTTTGAGATTTTTGATTTGCTAACGAAACCTAAGCAATATTAGGCTCAAATTAAAGCTTATTAAATTCTAATTATTAATCTAGAGTCAAAATTATTTATTTAGATTGATTAGAACCTAAAATTGCTTAAAACACCCAAATTGCTTAGTAATTCACTTAAACCCTTAACCGTAAATTCTCAAATTGCATGAATACCTTGCCTACACCTAAAAAATACATGGAACACACAAAATCCTCTTCCACAAGGCTGTAATGCACGAAATTATTGAGTAATAAGTCAGAAAATTATTACACAAAAATCCAAAGAATGAAAACAAAGAATCATGAAAACATGGAAACATGATTCCATGTTTTAAGCCACCAAACAAAATGATTTTTCTTCCTTATTTTTTTTCTCTAATTTTTGGTCAGATTTCCTCCTTCCTTTGTCCATTTATGAGCTGCAAAATCTCTATAAATAGGCATGCTTGAAGATAGTTTAGATGCTTAGTTCATAACTTACACAAATTCTAGTTTTAGGAGCACCAAAAGCTTTCTTTCTTTCTTCCTCTTGGCTGAATTCTTTCTTCAGTTTTCAAGGATATTTTCTTCATTTCACTCAAGGAAACCAAGTTCTCTTCCTTTCCTTCAAATCAAATTAGGTAGGGAGTTGTTTTTAAGTTTATTTTATGCTTGCAAGTTATGTTTTAGCTCAAAAATGATGATTTCATGGACTTTCTTCTAGTTCTCAATTTCATTTTGTTTTCATTTCTTTTAAAAACATTTCAGCCTTATGGCCTAGATTATGATGAGACCATGGTTTGATGATGAGGTTCTGAGTGTTGGTTGCAAAGCCATCACAAGTTAGACCTCTAAAACTTGAAGGTTTCACTAGTTTTTAAAGCTTTACAATTTCTGTTTTCTTTCCTTATTTTTCTTTAATGATTTTGGCCAAATGGCCTAGGAAGGAATATGATGATGGCTTGATGATGAGGACCTTGAGTGTTGGTTGTAAATCCATCACAAGTTAGGCCTTTAAAGCTTGAAAATTCCACTTGATGCAAAACTTTAAAGAATGATGTTTTTATGATGTAAAATAAAGATCTTGAGTTTAGAACTTGAAAGATGTATTTTTCACTTTGTCTTGCTAAGATATATATATTGGGTTGAATTTATATTTCTCTAAAGTCTTGGAAGAGCTCTAGTAAAGAAATAAAATGAACTTGCATCCATGTTTAAGTTTATGCCTTGCATAACCATGTTTACTTTTATGTCATCACTAAATTCTCAAGAATGAATAAATGAACTTGCATATCTCATGTTTAAATTTCCAAGCTTGCATTTCATGTTTATATTTCAAGTTGTCACTTAATCTTCAAAGATAATAAAGAGGTTGCATCTCATATTTATTTTATGCTCTCACTTTATTTTATAATGGCTAAAAGAATCAACGCATGACATGTTTATTTTTATGTCATCACCTAAAGATCCTAGAGCTCAAAGACTTGCCCAAGTATCACAAGCAAAGAAATAAGATTATTGGAGTTAAAGAATTGATTCTTTAAGAAGTCTTGAGATTGGAGCTTAAAAAGATGTAATAATAATTCTCTTCTCCCTTCACCGGTCCAGTGCGGATTACCGCCGCTCGGTTTCTTAAGATTCTCTTCTCCCTCCACTGGTCCGCTGGACTACGCCTTCAGTCTTGCATCATGTTTATATTTCAAGCTCTTGCATCATGTTTAATTTTCAAGTTATCACCTTAAATCTTAAAGATAAAGAAATGGATTTGCATATCATGTTTATAATTCCAAGTTATCACCTTATAATGACAAGATTAAAATGAGGTTGCATAGCATGTTTATGATTCTAAGATATCACATAAATCTCTTAAGCTCAAGACTTGCTCCTTTTATCTTAAGTGAAAATTTTAATTATGAACATTCTTTCAATTATAAAACGGCCTCATGATTGAGGAAGGCCTAAAGTCCTATGACTTCTTTCAATTTTAACAAAAGAATTAGTTTCTAAAGGAGTTTCAAGGTTTTACAAATATTTTATGGGAACTAGGATACATGTGTACTTGAAATGTGACTTTAGCAATTATATGAGGTTCATGATTCGGCCACTAATCTGAGTTTAGTACTACTTATGATGATGGTTTAATATGTTTGAAGTTGTGATAATCATGGTTTATTACTGAGAGAATGATTCATAATTGGTTTAGTAATTAATTTTAGCACCATAAGGAAAGCCGGAACGAGAAAGGGTTAAAAATGCAACTTCTAGCACATGTTAAACTTAAATATAACTTGCTGCCTATGCTGTCCCATATAGTTTAATAATATTCTTAAGGCTTATAATTAATGGTAATGATGATAATGAATCCTTTAGATGCATAATTAATTAGTTTGATAATTAAGGTTACCCATTCTAAGTTTCTGTTTAAGAGATTTTTCAAGAATTTATGATGATGGTTCTTTGAAGTTTGAAATGATAAGTCTATATAGTGATTTGATGCTTATTAAGTATTTGATATCATTGAATGACTTCATAGTTTGCATGATATAAGTTGCTGTTGCAAACAATGAGAATGTTTATGCATCTTGATGATTATGAATTCAGAGTTATATTATGATATAACATGCAAAGACTTAATGGTGACTTAAAATTATGAGGAAATGATCCTTTGGACCCATCAGACTATAGGTGGTGAAAGGTGATCCTAAGAAAATGATCCTTTGGACCCATCAGACTATAGGTGGTGAAAAGGTGATTCTTGCCCCCTAGCCCGTTCTCTCAAAGGGTAGAGTCGTGATTTTAACTTATCAAAAGGGATAAGTATATGCTAGTGACGACTAGTAAGGTATGAGCTCATAACCTAGATTACTCCCAAAGGGTGGAGTATAGGGTGGCCCAGGAAAATGATGATGAAAGTAACTTTAAGTCACCTAAGAAACTAAGTAAATGCATTATGTGAATATGATGTTCTGCTATGCATAGTATTTATGAGATGATGATGAGAAATATGATATTTGCTATGCATAGTATTATGAAATGATGATGAGGAATATGATGTGATTTTATGCATAACTATGTTATTATATATGAAAGGAAAAGTTCATTATAAACATGACATGCTAAGTTTATGATGCATTATAAGACGCATGATTAAAACGACGAACCTCGGAAGTATATTTTCGAACTTAATAAATCAATCTTAGCATGCTCACTATTTCATAATAACCCGAGGTTCCTGGGGACGATGATGATGACACAATGCATCATGAGGTGAGTACCCTACGAGATTCTTTTTATAAGTTTCTCACTCCCTCTATTTTTCTTTCCATCTCGTCTTCAAGAAATAGAAGGAGCGTTCGTGAATCACATTGAGGCTTTACCGGTAGTTGAACTTAATCCTCTAGTTTCACTCGTATATTTCAGATATCTATCCCTATCCCTAGTGTTATTACTAGGTGCCATTAATGGATGTCCTTCCATCCATATATTATTTATGTTTTATTAGATTGCCTACACTTAGTCTTATTCGTTGGTAGGCAAAATATCTATATGATATGTAATTATGGATGCTGATGATGGAGCCAATATATTATGATGTGATGTTTGTAAATTCCTATGTGTCTTTTAAATTTTGCTAAATCATTCACGTTAAGCGCGGCTCACGTTTTCAATTATGTTTAAAAAAAAATGGCTCGTAATTTCACTAAGTATTTTCAAAGCATGATTAAGGAACTGAAGCAAAGAGTAAAGTCTAGTAATTAATCAATTAGGTGTATTGGGTTAATTATTAGGGTGTTACATTTTGGTATTAAGAGTACTTTGCTTCATTGTAGCTCTAAGATTGGAATTGCACACTATGCTTTAAAGCATAATACGTTAGTAATGTCATGTGTAGAATGTTCATTAGGATGAAAGCTTGAGGATTAGAAATACATGACTACTGCATGTTGAAATGCCATGGAACTTGCTCACTTTGCATGGAATTTGGGTCTATCACCTCAATGTTGCCGTTTTGTGTGTATAGGGACCAATGCACGACGACAAACAGACGCTTAGGAGCGGCAGAGGATAACCAACAGATAATGAGACCGCGAAGCACTTCGCTTACGTAGCAAGGACCATGAGAATGATGATGGAATGGATGGATCGAGACGTCAAAGCTAATATAAATCAAGACATGAAATTCCCGACATGCCTCGTTTTTGGGTTTCGAAGGTGAATCCACCCGTTTCAAGGGGACCCTGAATTGAATGTAGGGAGATGGTTCCACGTAGAATATTGAGAAGGTCTTTCTGTAGTTCCATGTTCCAGGAGAGAAGGTCACTTTTGCCACCCACATGCTTGAGGGTGATGCCCTTTGTGGATTGGTGTTTGAAGACTCTGAGGCAACCGAGTGGACATTGATTGGGAATTATTCAAGGTCCATTTTTACGAGAATTTTCCGAGTCGGTTAAGAAATGCTAAGGACATTGAATTCATGCAACTTGTCCAGGGAATATGAATTGTGGCTTAGGATACTGCCAAGATTTTGAGGAACTCATTAAGTTCTCAAGGATGTACCAGTAATTCTTGACTAGTATTGGAAATGCATTAAATACGAGTCAGGGTTAAAGGCAGACTTAATGTGGAGTTGCGCACTTGGAAATCAGGGATTTCTCACCTTAGTCAACAAATGCCGCATCATTGAAGAAGGGCAGAGAGTCCCTACTTCAAAGTCTGAGAATATCATCAAAAAGCGACACCTCAAGGTCACTCAAGAGGCAAAATCGACCTCCATTTCCACATCAATCAAAGATCACAAGTGCCACAAAGGAACTTTCATCAAGGAAGACCGACAACAACAACAACCGCTATAATAATCCCAGGAAATCGCAACAACAACAATAATAACAATAAAGGGAAAGCACCACAAGAGGTCCAGGAATATTTCACGACCCGTGCCATCCATGGAATGTCCCAGTGCGGCAAGAATCATGAGCATGCCATGTCGAGCCGTAACAAACGTGTGCTACCGGTGTGGAAACCAGGTCATTACTCCCTAGAATGCAGAAAGGAACCCGCCAACCCCCAATCCCAAGCCAGGAATACCAAGGAAGGGTATTCACCGTTATGCTTAAAAGAAACGACAAGTCACGAAATCTCGTGGAAGGTAAGTGTAATATGTATGGTAGAAACTTAATTGTACTGGATGATTCTTGCGCTTCCCATTCTTTTATCTCCCACTCGTGTGTTAAAACCCTTAACTTGCATATAACTGAGCTTCCTTTTGACCTTATTGTTTCTACCCTATTGGAAAACCCGTTAGGACTTGTAAATGTTGTTTAGATTGCCATTTTGTTATTAAGAATAGATCATTTGTTTTAGATCTCATTTGCTTACCCATGCAAGGTTTAGATGTGATTCTTGGCATGGATTGGCTTGAAGCCAACCGTACTGTTAAACTGCTATGAGAAAACCATCACTTTCTCTCCCGTTCCCATTAGACCTAAGAAACCCATAAGTCTTTACATAACTGCGGAGAATTACTGTGGTAAGGGTGAGAGAAAGGTTATATTTTCTTAGCGTAGTGATGTAGACTTTGAGCAAAGTATCGATGAGATACCAATAGTAAGAAATTATCCCAAGTATTTCCAGAATTAGATACAGAGTTTGAAGAGAGAGATAGAGTTTTCCATAGAATTGCTTCCGGTGTGGTCCCATATCCATAGCCCCATACATGATGTCCCCATTAGAGTTACCGAGTTGAAAGCTCAATTGGAGGATTTATTGGAGAAAAAGTTTGTTAGACCTAGCGTCACCTTGGGGAGCCCCTGTGTTGTTTGTGAAGAAAAAGGATGGGAGTATGAGGATGTGTGTTGACTATAGGCAATTGAATAAAGTGACAGTGAAGAACAAATACCCTTTGCCTAGGAGATGACTTGATGGACCAGCTTAAAGGGGCAACAGTGTTTTCTAAGATTGATTTGAGGTCAGGTTACCACCAGATTAGGGTGAGAGATGAAGATATACCAAACCCTTCGTACTCGATACGGCCATTTGAGTTTGGAGTAATGTCCTTTGGATTAACCAATGCTCCGGCAATTTTTATGGATTACATGAATAGGATCTTTAGACCCTATTTAGATCACTTGGTCTTATAGATGACATTCTCATCTACTCTAAGACCCACGAGGAGCATGAACGCCACCTAACCATAGTACTGGAAATCCTGAAGGAAAAGAAACTATATGCCAAGCTTTCTAAGTGTGAATTCTGGTTGGATGAGGTGAAATTTTTAGGGCATGTAGTATCTAAGAAAGGAATTGCTGTAGATCCTAGTAAGGTGGAAACGTTGTAAACTGGGAAAGACCAACCACGGTAATGAAGTAAGGAGCTTCTTAGGTTTAGCTGGTTATTACCGTCGGTTTATCAAGGGATTTTCCAGATTTCCCTTCCTTGACTAAGCTAACTAGGAAAAACACCTCTTTTTCATGGACCAGTGTGAAAAGAGCTTTCAGAGCTGAAACACAAGCTAACCTCAACCCCTCTTTAGTGTTACCGACCCCAATGTGCCTTCGGAAGTGTCCTGTGATGCTTCCAGGAAGGGTTTGGGTTGTGTCCTGATGCAGGATAGGCAAGTGGTGGCCTATGCATCGAGGCAACTCAAGCCACATGAGGCAAATTACCCACCCATGACCTTGAGTTAGCCGTCGTGTTTGCTCTAAAGATTTGGAGACACCATTTATACGGAGTGAGGTTTGAGGTGTTTTCTGATCACAAGAGTTTGAAATATCTCTTTGATCAAAAAGAGCTAAACATGAGGCAAAGAAGGTGGATGGAGTTTTTAAAAGATTATGATTTCGGGTTAAACTATCATCCAGGTAAAGCTAATGTTGTAGCTGATGCCCTAAGTAGGAAATCCTTACAAGTGTCCCGTTTGATGGTGAAAGAGATTGAGTTAATTGAGCAATTTAGAGACCTCAACCTAGGAATGACCTTGACCACTAAGGGCATAAGAGCTTGTCACCTTAGTGTGACAAGTGAATTCAAGGAAAGAATTGCTCAAGCCCAAAGGAAAGATACAGAATTTCAAGAGACCTTAGAGGCGGTAAGAGCTGATAAGTTGAAAGGTTTTACCCAAGGGAATGATAGTTTATGGAGGTTTGAAGGTCGTATATGTGTACCTGCTAGTGGTGACCTCCGAAAGGATATTTTGGAGGAAGCCCATAAGAGTCATTTCACCCTCCATCCTGGTGCCACCAAGATGTATCAAGATTTGAGGAAGATGTTCTGGTGGCCTGGATTGAAAAAGGATGTGTGCACATGGGTGAATAAATGCTTGGTATGTCAAAAGGTGAAGATTGAGCACCAAAGACCCTCTGGAATGTTGCAACCCCTATCAATCCCCGAGTGGAAGTGGATAGTATCTCCATGGATTTTGTACTGGACTCCGAGGACCCAAGCGAATCATGACGCCATTTGGGTAATAGTGGATCGGTTGACTGAAGTCAGCCCACTTTTTACCTATTAAGGTGACTTATTCCTTGGATAGGTTCACAATTATATATTCAGGATAGTAAGGTTACACGGAGTCCGTCGACGATAATCTCGATTGAGATCCGCGATTCACGTCACGGTTTTGGGGAGCCTTTCAGAAGGCGTTTGGTTCAAGCTGTGTTTGAGCACGGCTTATCACCCCAAACGGACGGTCAATCTGAAAGAACTATCCAAACTTTGGAGGACATGTTGAGGGCTTGTGTTTTAGATCAAAGAGAGTTGGGATAAGTACCTGCCATTGATTGAGTTTGCATATAACAACAGTTATCATGCAAGTATCGGTATGGCACCATACGAGGCCCTCTATGGACGGAAGTGTCAATCACCTTTATGTTGGTATGAGCCCAAAGAGCAAAGTCTACTTGACAGATATTGTGAGGAAACAACGGAACAAATTAAGAATTAGGGATAAAATTCTTCCTCTAAAGTCGAGAGAAAACTATGCGGACAAGCGCGAAACCGCTAGATTTTCAAGAAGGGGACCATGTGTTCCTAAGAATCACCCCCACCACAGGCATAGGCCGAGCAATAAAAGTAAAGAAATTGAGCCCAGATTTCTTGGTCCGTTTGAAATCCTTAGCAAAATAGGATATGTAGCCTACCATAGCCCCCCAACCTGTCCAACCTTCATGATGTTTTCCATGTCTCCAGTTAAGGAAATATCATTCACCCAAGTCATGTACTAGAGCCAGAACATGTACAATTAAGAGATGACCTAACGTTTAACTTACCACCCACGAGAATCGTTGACCGAGGAGTTAAGCGTTAAGGAACAAGGTTGTACCCCTAGTCAAAGTAGCATGGGGACAACATGAAACGAAGAAGTTACATGGGAGCTGGAATTAGATGCAAGCACAGGATTAGAGTTATTTTAGTAACGAATTTCGAGGGCGAAATTCTTTTTAAGGAGGGGAGTAATGTAACGCCCCAATTTTTACTGTAATTTTTACTATCATTAGGAATTACCGAATTACCGTAGGTAAATATTATATAAAATTTGAGACCAAACAATCCTTAATAAAGGAATATAACGTTAGAAGAGAAGTTAGGAGCAATTCGTGCAAGTATTGCAAACCCCAATTTTCTGTACGTGTAAAATGACCAAAATGCCCTGAGGTTATTTTACTCAGAAATGAGGATCGTGGGCCCCACCCATCCTCAAGGGGATGTTTTGATGTTAATAAGGGATTGTTTGTGTTATGTGTGTTAATAGAGGAGAAGAATCCTAATTTTGAGCTTCGACGCGAAATGACCAAAACGCCCTTACGCGTTTTAACTCAATTTGCGTGCCAACTTAGCAAACCTCACTAAAATGTGTTAAAAGGTGTTTTTAAGCCATGATTAACCATTGGTTAAGCTCGGGTGGTCTCGGGCAATTTTTAAGTAAAATGACCGTTTTGCCCCTCTTTGTGCAAGTTTTACAAATTTTGAGATTTTTGATTCGTCTAACGAAACCTAAGCAATATTAGGCTCAAATTAAAGCTTATTAAATTCTAATTACTAATCTAGAGTCAAAATTATTTATTTAGATTGATTAGAACCTAAAATTGCTTAAAACACCCAAATTGCTTAGTAATTCACTTAAACCCTTAACTAAATTCTCTAAATTGCATGAATACCTTGCCTACACCTAAATAATACATGGAACACACAAAATCCTCTTCCACAAGGCTGTAATGCACGAAATTATTGAGTAATAAGTCAGAAAATTATTACACAAAAATCCAAAGAATGAAAACAAAGAATCATGAAAACATGGAAACATGATTCCATGTTTTAAGCCACCAAACAAAATGATTTTTCTTCCTTATTTTTTTTCTCTAATTTTTGGTCAGATTTCTTTCCTTCCTTTGTCCATTTATGAGCTGCAAAATCTCTATAAATAGGCATGCTTGAAGATAGTTTAGATGCTTAGTTCATAACTTACACAAATTCTAGTTTTAGGAGCACCAAAAGCTTTCTTTCTTTCTCCTCTTGGCTGAATTCTCCTTCAGTTTTCAAGAATATTTTCTTCATTTCACTCAAGGAAACCAAGTTCTCTTCCTTTCTTTCAAATCAAATTAGGTAGGGAGTTGTTTTTAAGTTCATTTTATGCTATGACAAGTTATGTTTCTAGCTCAAAAATGATGATTTCATGACTTTCTTCTAGCTGTTTTGTTTTCTTTTCTTTAAAATTTTTATGGCCTATTATGATGAGACCATGGTTTGATGATGATTCTTGAGTGTTGGTTGCAAAGCCATCACAAGTTAGACCTCTAAAACTTGAAGGTTTCACTAGTTTTTAAAGCTTTACAATTTCTTTTTTCTTTCCTTATTTTTCTTTAATGATTTTGGCCAAATGGCCTAGGAAGGAATATGATGATGGCTTGATGATGAGGACCTTGAGTGTTGGTTGTAAATCCATCACAAGTTAGGCCTTTAAAGCTTGAAAATTCCACTTGATGCAAAACTTTAAAGAATAATGTTTTTATGATGTAAAAATAAAGATCTTGAGTTTAGAACTTGAAAGATGTATTTTTCACTTTGTCTTGCTAAGATATATATGGGTTGAATTTATATTTCTCTAAAGTCTTGGAGAGCTCTAGTAAAGAAATAAAATGAACTTGCATCCATGTTTAAGTTTATGCCTTGCATAACCATGTTTACTTTTATGTCATCACTAAATTCTCAAGAATGAATAAATGAACTTGCATATCTCATGTTTAAATTTCCAAGCTTGCATTTCATGTTTATATTTCAAGTTGTCACTTAATCTCTAAAGATAATAAAGAGGATGCATCTCATATTTATTTTATGCTCTCACTTTATTTTATAATGGCTAAAAGAATCAACGCATGACATGTTTATTTTTATGTCATCACCTAAAGATCCTAGAGCTCAAAGACTTGCCCAAGTATCACAAGCAAAGAAATAAGATTATTGGAGTTAAAGAATTGATTCTTTAAGAAGTCTTGAGATTGGAGCTTAAAAAGATGTAATAATAATTCTCTTCTCCCTTCACCGGTCCAGTGCGGATCCCGCGCTCCTTTTCTTAAGATTCTCTTCTCCTCTCCTTGGTCCTATCTAACTACGGCTTCAAGTTCTTGCATCATGTTTATATTTCAAGCTCTTGCATCATGTTTAATTTTCAAGTTATCACCTTAAATCTTAAAGATAAAGAAATGGATTTGCATATCATGTTTATAATTCCAAGTTATCACCTTATAATGACAAGATTAAAATGAGGTTGCATAGCATGTTTATGATTCTAAGATATCACATAAATCTCTTAAGCTCAAGACTTGCTCCTTTTATCTTAAGTGAAAATTTTAATCATGAACATTCTTTCAAGTATAACGGCCTCATGATTAAGGAGGCCTAAAGTCCTATGACTTCTTTCAATTTTAACAAAAAGAATTAGTTTCTAAAGGAGTTTCAAGGTTTTACAAATATTTTATGGTAAACAGGATCACATGTGTACTTGAAATGTGACTTCTAGCAATTATATGAGGTTCATGATTCGCCACTAATCTGAGTTTAGTACTACTGTATGATGATGGTTTAATATGTTTGAAGTTGTGATAATCATGTTTATTACTGAGAGAATGATTCATAATTGGTTTAGTAATTAATTTTAGCACCATAAGGAAAGGATTAAGAAAGGGTTAAAAATGCAACTTCTAGCACACGTGAAGCCTTAAATATAACTTGCTGCCTATGCTGTCCCATATAGTTTAATAATATTCTTAAGGCTTATAATTAATGGTAATGATGATAATGAATCCTTTAGATGCATGATTAATTAGTTTGATAATTAAGATACCCGATTAAAGTTTCTGTTTAAGACGGTTTTTGGTAAGAATTTATGATGATGGTTCTTTGAAGTTTGAAATGATAAGTCTATATAGTGATTTGATGCTTATTAAGTATTTGATATCATTGAATGACTTCATGGTTTGCATGATATAGTTGCTGTTGCAAACAATGAGATGTTTATGCATCTTGATGATTATGAATTTAAGTTATATTATGATATAACATGCAAAGACTTAATGGTGACTTAAAATTATGAGGAAATGATCCTTTGGACCCATCAGACTATAGGTGGTGAAAAGGTGATCCTAAGAAAATGATCCTTTGAACCCATCAGACTATAGGTGGTGAAAAGGTGATTCTTGCCCCTAGCCCGTTCTCTCAAAAGGGTAGAGTTGACATTAACTTATCAAAAGGGATAAGTATATGCTAGTGACGACTAGTAAGGTATGAGCTCATAACCTAGATTACTCCCAAAAGGGTGGAGTATAGGGTGGCCCAGGAAAATGATGATGAAAGTAACTTTAAGTCACCTAAGAAACTAAGTAAATGCATTATGTGAATATGATGTTCTTCTATGCATAGTATTTATGAGATGATGATAGAAATATGATATTTTGGACTATATATAGTATTATGAATGATGATGAGGAATATGATGTGATTTTATGCATAACTATGTTATTATATATGAAGGAAAAGTTCATTATAAACATGACATGCTAAGTTTATGATGCATTATAGTACGCATGATTAAAACCGACGAACCTCGGTAAGTATATTTTCGAACTTAATAAATCAATCTTAGCATGCTCACTATTTCATAATAACCCAAGGTTCCTGGGATGATGATGATGACACAATGCATCATGAGGTGAGTACCTTACGTAGATTCTTTCTATAACTCCCACTCCCTCTATTTTTCTTTCCATCTCGCTTTCAAAGAAAAGTAGAAGTGCAAGCCTTTAATCACATTGAGGCTGTCACCGGGAGCGAACTTGAATCCTAGTTTCACTTTATATTTTCAGATATCTATCCCTATCCCTGAATGTTATTACTAGGTGCCATTAATGGATGTCCTTCCATCCATATATTATTTATGTTTTAATTAGATTGCTACACTTAGTCTTATTCCTGTTGGTAGGCAAAATATCTATATGATATGTAATTATGGATGTTGGTATGATGGAGCCAATATATTATGATGTGATGTTTGTAAATTCCTATGTGTCTTTTAAATTTTGCTTAAATCTTTCATTGTTAGCGTGGCTCACGTTTTCAATTATGTTTAAAAAAATGGCTCGTAATTTCACTAAGTATTTTCAAAGCATGATTAAGGAAATGAAAGCAAGAGTAAAGTCCAGAAATTATGACTCCCAGGTGTATTGGGTTAATTATTAGGGTGTTAACACGCAACACACAACTTGTGTGGATTACCCCAAGTCTAGGCATTTTGTAACACTTAGGATTAATGAATACACCTAGGTTGATCAGATTAATGACTAGACTTTACTCTTTGCTTTGGTTCTTTCATCATATTTTGAAAATACTAGTGAAATTACGAGCCCTTTTTTTTTTAACATAATTTGAAATCATGAGTCCGCATAACATAAACCATTAAGTGGTAGTAAAATAAGACATTTAAGAATCTAGATATCATATTGGCTCCATCAAATAACATCCATAATGCACATCACAACATATATACAATAACCTCACTCAAAAAGGTGAGTTAAGTTCATACATCATATCTTACATATTCACACCATAGGAAACTATTTATAAGGAAATAATGCCCTTGAAACTAGATAACCTTAACTATAGAACCTTAAAAGCTGAGGAAGGCTATTCTAAACTTGGATGCATAAAGCATCTTAAGAACTACTTAAGTTTCTTCTAGGGCCACTGTCTTGGGAAAATTCTGGGCAGTAAAACCGAGCGGGGAATCCGCATAGGACTAGGAGAGGAGAAGAGAACTAAGCACTTTGAAGCTGCAGTTCTTGCATAGGACCTGAAGCTTAAGAGAATTATATTTTTTTTTTATAAGCTCCAATTCTCAGACTTCTTAAAGAATAAATTCTTTAACTCCAATTATCACATTTCTTCGCTTATGATTCATAGGCAAGTCTTTGAGCTCTAGGATTTTTAGGTGATGACATAAAATAAACATGCCATGCATTGATTCTTTTAGCCATTATAAAATAAAATGAGAGCATAAAATAAACATGAGATGCAACTTCTTTATTATCTTTAGAGATTAAGTGACAACTTGAAATTTAAACATGAGATGTGCAAGTTCATTTATTTATTCTTGAAGAATTTAGTTATGACATAAAATAAATATGGCTGTAAAGGCATAAACTTAAACATGGATGCAAGTTCACTTGATCTCTTTACTAGAGCTCCTTCAAGACTTTAAGAGAATTATGATTTCAACCCAATATATGTATCTTAGCAAGACAAAATATATATAAAAAAAAATATACATATTTCATATTCAAACCTCAAGATAAAAACATTATTCCTTAAAGTTTTTCATTAAATGGAATGTTCAAGCTTTAGAGGCCTAACTTGTGATGGATTTACAACCCATATTCAAGGTCCTCATCATCAAGCCATCATTTCATTCCTTCCTAGGCCATTTGGCCGAAACCATGAAAGGAAAATAAGGAAAGAGAAACTGAAATTTAGAAGTTTTGAAACTAGTGAAACCTTCAAGTTTTAGAGATCTAACTTGTGAAAGCTTTGCAACCAACCTCAAGAATCCTCATCATCAAACCATGGTCTCATCATAAGCTAGGCCATATGGCCGAAATACTTTAAAAAGAAAGGAAGAAGAAAATGAAAATGAAAACTTAAAGAAAGCTCATGAAATCATCATTTTGAGCTAGAACAAACTTGCTTAGCATAAAATAAACTTAGAAACAACTCCCTACCTAATTTGATTTGAAAGAAAGGAAGAGAACTTGGTTTCCTTGAGTGAAATGAAGAAAATATTCTTGAAAACTTGAAGAAAGAAATCAGCCAAGAGGAGGAGGAAATGAGAGCTTTTGGTGCTCCTAAAACTAGAATTTGTGTAAGTTATGAACTAAGCATCTAAACTATCTTCAAGCATGCCTATTTATAGAGATTTTGCAGCTCATAAATGGACAAAGGAAGGAAGAAATCTGACCAAAAATTAGAGGAAAACAAATAAGGAAGAAAAATCATTTTGTTTGGTGGCTTAAAACATGGAATCATGTTTCCATGTTTTCATGATTCTTTGTTTTCATTCTTTGGATTTTTGTGTAATAATTTTCTGACTTATTACTCAATAATTTCGTGCATTACAGCCTTGTGGAAGAGGATTTTGTGTGTTCCATGTATTATTTAGGTGTAGGCAAGGTATTCATGCAATTTAGAGAATTTACGGTTAAGGGTTTAAGTGAATTACTAAGCAATTTGGGTGTTTTAAGCAATTTTAGGTTCTAATCAATCTAAATAAATAATTTTGACTCTAGATTAGTAATTAGAATTTAATAAGCTTTAATTTGAGCCTAATATTGCTTAGGTTTCGTTAGACAAATCAAAAATCTCAAAATTTGCAAAACTTACAAAGAAGGGGCAAAACGGTCATTTTACTTAAAAATTGCCCGAGACCACCCGAGCTTAACCAATGGTTATTCATGGCTTAAAAACACCTTTTAAAACATTTTAGTGAGGTTCGGACTTAGTCGGCACAAATCTAAGTTAAAACGGAGGGCGTTTTGGTCATTTCGCGTCGAAACTCAAAATTGAGATTCTTCTCTCTATTAACACACATAACACAAACAATCCCTTATTATCCTCAAAACATCCCCTTGAGGATGGGTGGGGCCCACGATCCTCATTTCTGAGTAAAATAACCTCAGGGGCATTTTGGTCATTTTACACATACAGAAAATTGGGGTTTGCAATACTTGTACGAATTGCTCCTAACTT
Organism: Dalbergia oliveri; assembly: GCA_030441495.1. Lineage (NCBI taxonomy): Eukaryota > Viridiplantae > Streptophyta > Magnoliopsida > Fabales > Fabaceae > Dalbergia > Dalbergia oliveri. The sequence goes on from JAMLFY010000720.1 coordinate 15,781, forward strand.
CTCTTCTAACGTTATATTCCTTTATTAAGGATTGTTTGGTCTCAAATTTTATATAATATTTACCTACGGTAATTTGGTAATTCCTAATGACAGTAAAATTACAGGAAAAATTGGGGCGTTACATTACTCCCTCCTTAAAAAGAATTTCGCCCTCGAAATCGTTATGAGAATAGCTTGGGTATTGTGCTTGCATATCTGATTCCAGCTCCCATGTAACTTCTTCGGTTTCACCTCGTCCCCATGCTACTTTGACAAAGGTAGACCTTGTTTCTTAACTCTTAACTCCTGGTCAACGATCTCGTGGGTGGTAAGTTAAACGTTAGGTCATCTCTTAATTGTACATGTTCTGGCTCTAGTACATGACTTGGGTAAGAATGATATTTCCTTAACTTGGAGACATGGAAAACATCATGAAGGTTGGACAGACTTGGGGGGCTATACGGTAGGCTACCCATCCTACTTTGCTAAGGATTTCAAATGCCAAGAAATCTGGGCTCAATTTCTTTACTTTCATTGCTCGGCCTATGCATGTGTGGGGGTGATTCTTAGGAACACATGGTCCCCTTCTTGAAAATCTAGCGGTTTTCGCCGCTTGTCCGCATAGTTTTTCTGCGACTTTGAGCAGGAAGAATTTTATCCCTAATTTTCTTAATTTGTTCCGTTGTTTCCCTCACAATATCAAGTCCAAGTAGACTTTGCTCTCGGGCTCATACCAACATAGAGGTGATTGACACTTCCGTCCATAGAGGGCCTCGTATGGTGCCATACCGATACTTGCATGATAACTGTTGTTATATGCAAATTCAATCATGGGTACTTATCCCAACTCCCTCTTTGATCTAAAACACATGCCCTCAACATGTCCTCCAAAGTTTGGATAGTTCTTTCAGATTGACCGTCCGTTTGGGGTGATAAGCCGTGACAGAGCTTTGAACCAAACGCCTTCTGAAAGGCTCCCCAAAATCGTGACGTGAATCGCGGATCTCGAATCCGAGATTATTGTTGACGGTACTCCATGTAATCTTACTATCTCCTGAATATATACGTGCTAACCTATCCAAGGAATAAGTCACCTTAATAGGTAAAAGTGGGCTGATTTAGTCAACCGATCCACTATTACCCAAATGGCATCATGATTCGCTTGGTCCTTGGTAGTCCAGTTACAAAATCCATGGAGATACTATCCCACTTCCATTCGGGGATTGGAGGTTGCAACATTCCAGGTTTTTGGTGTTCAATCTTCACCTTTTGACACACCAAGCACTTACTCACCCATGTGCACACATCCTTCTTCAATCCTGGCCACCAGAACATCTTCTTCAAATCTTGATACATCTTGGTGGCACCAGGATGAAGGTAAAATGGCTCTTATGGGCTTCCTCCAAAATATCCTTTCGGAGGTCACCACTAGCAGGTACACATATACGACCTTCAAACCTCCACAAACTATCATTCCCTTGGGTAAAACCTTTCAACTTATCAGCTTCTACCTCTAAGGTCTCTTGAAATTCTGTATCTTTCCTTTGGGCTTGAGCAATTCTTTCCTTGAATTCACTTGTCACACTAAGGTGACAAGCTCTTATGCCCTTAGTGGTCAAGGTCATCCCTAGGTTTAGGTCTCTAAACTGCTCAATTAACTCAACCTCCTTCACCATCAAACGGGACACTTGTAAGGATTTCCTACTTAGGGCATCAGCTACAACATTAGCTTTACCTGGATGATAGTTTAACCCGAAATCATAATCTTTTAAAAACTCCATCCACCTTCTTTGCCTCATGTTTAGCTCTTTTTGATCAAAGAGATATTTCAAACTCTTGTGATCGGAAAACACCTCAAACCTCACTCCGTATAAATGGTGTCTCCAAATCTTTAGAGCAAACACGACGCGGCTAACTCAAGGTCATGGGTGGGGTAATTTGCCTCATGTGGCTTGAGTTGTCTTGATGCATAGGCCACCACTTGCCTATTTTGCATCAGTACACAACCCAAACCTTTCTCGAAGCATCACAGGACACTTCAAAAGGCACATTGGGGTCGGGTAATACTAAAAAGGGGTTGAGGTTAGCTTGTGTTTCAGCTCTTGAAAGCTCTTTTCACACTCGGGGTCCATGAAAAAGGGTGTTTTTCCTAGTTAGCTTGGTCAAGGGTAGGGAAATCTGGAAAATCCCTTGATAAACCGACGGTAATAACCAGCTAAACCTAAAAAGCTCCTTACTTCATTACCGTGGTTGGTCTTTCCCAGTTTACAACCGTTTCCACCTTACTAGGATCTACAGCAATTCCTTTCTTAGATACTACATGCCCTAAAAATTTCACCTCATCCAACCAGAATTCACACTTAGAAAGCTTGGCATATAGTTTCTTTTCCTTCAGGATTTCTAGTACTATGGTTAGGTGGCGTTCATGCTCCTCGTGGGTCTTAGAGTAGATGAGAATGTCATCTATGAAGACAACCACAAACTGATCTAAATAGGGTCTAAAGATCCTATTCATGTAATCCATAAAAATTGCTGGAGCATTGGTTAATCCAAAGGACATTACTAAACTCAAAATGGCCGTATCGAGTGCGAAAGGCCGTTTTCGGTATATCTTCATCTCTCACCCTAATCCTGGTGGTAACCTGACCTCAAATCAATCTTAGAAAACACTACTGCACCTTTAAGCTTGTCCATCAAGTCATCTATCCTAGGCAAAGGGTATTTGTTCTTCACTGTCACTTTATTCAATTGCCTATAGTCAACACACATCCTCATACTTCCATCCTTTTTCTTCACAAACAACACAGGGGCTCCCCAAGGTGACACACTAGGTCTAACAAACTTTTTCTCCAATAAATCCTCCAATTGAGCTTTCAACTCGGTCAACTCTAATGGGGACATCCTGATGGGGCTATGGATATGGGACCTGCACCGGAAGCAATTCTATGGAAAACTCTATCTCTCTCTTGGGGGAAACTCTGTATCTCATCTGAAATACTTCGGGATAATTTCTTACTATCGGTATCTCATCGATACTTTGCTCAAAGTCTACATCACTAGCGGCTAGGAAAATATAACCTTTACTCTCACCCTTACCACATCCATTTCTATGTTATGTAAAGACTTATGGGTTTCTTAGGTCTAATGGGAACAGGAAGAAAAGTAATGGTTTTCTCATAGGCTTAACAGGACACGGTTGGCTTCAAGCCAATCCATGCCAAGAATCACATCTAAACCTTGCATGGGTAAGCAAATGAGATCTAAAACAAATGATCTATTCTCAATAACAAAATGGCAATCTAAACAACATTTACAAGTCCTAACGGGTTTTCCAGGAGGGTAGAAACAATAAGGTCAAAAGGAAGCTCAGTTATATGCAAGTTAAGGGTTTTAACACATGAGTGGGAGATAAAAGAATGGGAAGCGCCAGAATCATACAGTACAATTAAGTTTCTACCATACATATTACACTTACCTTCCACGAGATTTCGTGACTTTGTCGTTTCTTCAGCATTAACGGTGAATACCCTTCCTTGGTATTCTGGCTTGGGATTGGGGGTTGGCGGGTTCCTTCTGTGCATTCTGAGTAATGACCTGGTTTTCCACACCGGTAGCACACGTTTGTTCCGGCTCGACATGGCATGCTCCCATGATTCTTGCCGCACTTGGGACATTCCATGGATGGCACGGGTCGTGGAGGTGCTGCGGACCTCTTTGTGGTGCTTTCCCTTTATTGTTATTATTGTTGTTGTTGCGATTGTTGCTTGGATTATTATAGCGGTTGTTGTTGTTGTTCGGTCTTCCTTGATGAAAGTTCCTTTGTGGCACTTGTGATCTTGATTGATGTGGAAATGGAGGTCGATTTTGCCTCTTGAACTGTTGACCTTGAGGTGTCAGCTTTTTGATGATATTCTCAGACTTTGAAGTACCCAGCTTTCTCCCCCTTCTTCAATGATGCGGCATTTGTTGACTAAGGTAGAGAAATCCCTGATTTCCAAGTGCGCAACTCCACATTAAGTTCTGCCTTTAACCCTGACTCGTATTTAATGCATTTCCAATACTCATCAGGGTTACCTTGGTACATCCTTGAGAACTTAATGAGTTCCTCAAATCTGGCAGGATAGAGCCACATTCATATTCCCCTGGACAAGTTGCATGAATTCAATGTCCTTAGCATTTCTAACCGACTCCGGAAATACTTCTCGTAAAAATGGACCTTGAATAATTCCCAATCAATGTCCACTTCGGTTGCCTCCAGGAGTCTTCGAACACCAGTCCACCAGAAGCCGGCATCACCCTCAAGCATGTGGGTGGCAAAAGTGACCTTCGCTCCTCTGAACATGGAACTACAGCAAAGACCTTCTCAATATTCCGAATCCATTCATCTGCTACATTAGGATTCAGGGTCCCCTTGAAAACAGGTGGATTCGCCTTACGAAATTCCCCGAAACGAGCATGTTCGGGAATTTCATGTCCTTGATTTATATTAGCTTGACGATTCTGATCCATCCGTTCCATCATCATTCTCATGGTCCTTGCTACGCGCGAAGTGCTTCAGCGTCTCATTATCTTGGTTATTCTGTGCGCGCTAGTCTGTTGTCGTCGTGCCATTGGTCCCTATACACACAAAACAGGCAACACTGAGGTGATCAGGCCAATATTCCATGCAAAGTGAGCAAGTTACCATGGCACTTTCAACATACAGGAGTCATGTATTTCTAATCCTCAAGCTCATCCTAATGATAAACATCTACACATGACATTACTAACGTATTATGCTTTAGAAGCATAGCCAGTCCAATCCTCAGGCTCTGAGAACAAACTCTCTGATACCAAAATGTAACACTCTAGTAATTAACCAAATACACCTAGGTTGAATTTGATTAATGACTAGACTTTACTCTTTGCTTTGGTTCTTTCATCATATTTTGAAAATACTTAGTGAAATTACGAGCCATTTTTTTTTTTAACATAATTGAAATCGTGAGCGCGCATAACATAAACGATTAAGCGGTAGTAAAATAAGACATTTAAGAATCTAAATATATCATATTGGCTCCATCACATAACATCCATAATGCACATCACAACATATATACAATAACCTCACTCAAAGGTGAGTTAAGTTCATACATCATATCTTACATATTCACACCATAGGAAACTATTTATAAGGAAATCATGCCCCTAAACTAGATAACCTTAAAAGCTGAGGAAGGCTACTCTAAACTGGGATGTATAACACTCTTAAGACTACTTAAAACTCTCTAGGGCCACTGCCTTGGAAACGGGGAAGAAACCCGATCACTGACGAGCTTCCTCTGAGGGGGCACACGAGATGCACCAGGCTGGGTCGCATGGACGATCTTCTTGCTAACCTCCTGAACAACCGTTTCCTCACTACCTCTTACACGTGGGAGAGAGGAGAGAGCTCTAGAATAAGCATGAGTAGGAGGGTCCTCTGAAGGATCAGTTTCAGAATTCGTGGATTATACTCTGGAAACCATGGACAGGAGATGAGGGGATAAGAACGTAACATTCTTTCATCAAGTGGACGTGCATGTTCGAAACCATTTCATCGCCATAGGGAGAAGTAGGAGAAAAACGATAACTAGGGACAGGATGTGCAAATGGACGACCTACGTAAATAAAAACACGAACCGAGCACCTTCCTTCAAAGTGATACGAATGATGCACCGATCATAGTGGAATTCCCAAGTAGGGGTGTCAACGAACAGGACGAATGTCGCCATCTGAATCTGAAGACAATGACGGAAATAAAGAAAGGGAGTGAGAATCTTACTAAAGAATTCTCAGGAGGTATCCTTCTACGGTGTCATCATCAAGTCTCCAGGAATTTTGGGTTATTATAAAATAGTGAACATACGAAGATTAAATTTTAAGTTCAAAATACTTTTACCGAGATTCGACCAATTTTAATTATGCGTCTTATAATGCATCATAATCTTAACATGTCATATTTATAATGAACTTTTCTTTTATCATTACATCATATTCCTCATCATCATCATTAATATAACATGCATAGAAGAACATCATATTTCTCATCATCAACTCATGTATGTTATGCACAGAAGAATATCATAATAGCTACACATGGACATGGTGCACATAATTTATTTCTTTAGTACCTTAGGTGACTTTAAAATCTTATCATCCTCATTATTTTCCTTGGGCCACCCTATACTCCACCCTTTTGGGAGTAATCTAGGTTATGAGCTCATACCTTACTAGTCGTCACTAGCATATACTTATCCTTTTTGATAAGTTAAAGTCCTAACTCTACCCTTTTGAGAGAACAGGTTAGGGGCAAGAATCACCTTTTCACCACCTATAGTTTGATGGGTCCAAGGATCATTTTCTTATAAATTTTAAGTCACCAATAAGTCTTTGCATGTTACAAATCAATTCATAATAATTCTAACATTTTCTTATTTACAGTCTTATTCTGGAATAATATATATCAACTATAATCATGCATCTGGAGATTCCCAGGAAAGAGAGGTGGGTCACAATGGACACGCTTAAATACCAAATCTTTCCTTAGCCAGAATCTTTCCAAATTGCACTCTTACAGGAATACACTTTCTTCCAGGAACAAAATATGTCTTTATTTCATGCATAAGTTTTCATTGTTTGCAACAGCAACTATAACATACAAACCAGGGAATCAATCAATGACACCAAATTCTTAATAAGCATCAAATCACATTTTAAGTACACATAAAATTACTAGCTTCCCATAAAATTCTTACAAAGTTTTAAAACTCTTTTAGAACTAATTCTTTTTGTTAAACTTGAAAGAAGTCATAGAAGGCCTAACTTAACCATGGGACCGATTTATAACTTGAAAGAATGTTCATAATTAAATCTTTCACTTAAGATAAAAGGAGCAAGTCTTGAGCTTTAGAGATTTAGGTGACATCTTAGAATTATTACCATGCTATGCAACCTTATTTTAATCTTATCTTTATAAGGTGATAGCTTGGAATTATAAACATGATATGCAATTCCATTTCTTTATCTTTAAGATTTAAGGTGATGACTTGAAAATTAAACATGATGCAAGAACTTGTAATATAAACATGATGCAAGAAACTTGGAGCGGAATCGCATAGGACCAGGAGAGGGAGAAGAGAATCTTAAGCAACCTAGCGGGAGTCCGCATAGGACGGTGAGGGAGAAGAGAATTACATTTTTTTTTAAGCTCCAATTCTCAAGACTTCTTAAAGAATAAATTCTTTAACTCCAATTATCTCATTTCTTCGCTTATGATTCATAGGCAAGTCTTTGAGCTCTAGGATTTTTAGGTGATGACATAAAATAAACATGCCATGCATTGATTCTTTTAGCCATTATAAAATAAAGTGAGAGCATAAAATAAACATGAGATGCAACTTCTTTATTATCTTTAGAGATTAAGTGACAACTTGAAATTTAAACATGAAATGCAAGCTTGAAATTTAAACATGAGATATGCAAGTTCATTTATTTATTCTTGAGAATTTAGTTATGACATAAAATAAATATGGCTGTGCAAGGCATAAACTTAAACATGGATGCAAGTTCACTTGATCTCTTTACTAGAGCTCCTTCAAGACTTTAAGAGAATTATGATTTCAACCCAATATATGTATCTTAGCAAGACAAAGTAAAAAATACATATTTCATATTCAAACCTCAAGATAAAAACATTATTCTTTAAAGTTTTGCATTAAATGGAATGTTCAAGCTTTAGAGGCCTAACTTGTGATGGATTTACAACCCATATTCAAGGTCCTCATCATCAAGCCATCATTTCATTCCTTCCTAGGCCATTTGGCCGAAACCATGAAAGGAAAATAAGGAAAGAAAAACTGAAATTTTAGAAGCTTTGGAAACTAGTGAAACCTTCAAGTTTTAGAGATCTAACTTGTGAAAGCTTTGCAACCAACACTCAAGAATCTCATCATCAAACCATGGTCTCATCATAAGCTAGGCCATATGGCCGAAATACTTTAAAAAGAAAGGAAGAAGAAACTGAAAATGAAAACTTAAAAGAAAGCTCATGAAAACATCATTTTTGAGCTAGAAACATAACTTGTCTTAGCATAAAATGAACTTAGAAACACCTCCCTACCTAATTTGATTTGAAAGAAAGGAAGAGAACTTGGTTTCCTTGAGTGAAATGAAGCAAAATATTCTTGAAAACTTGAAGAAAGAATTCAGCCAAGAGAAGGAGGAAAGAAAGCTTTTGGTGCTCCTAAAACTAGAATTTGTGTAAGTTATGAACTAAGCATCTAAACTATCTTCAAGCATGCCTATTTATAGAGATTTTGCAGCTCATAAATGGACAAAGGAAGGAAGGAAATCTGACCAAAAATTAGAGAAAAAAATAAGGAAGAAAAATCATTTTGTTTGGTGGCTTAAAACATGGAATCATGTTTCCATGTTTTCATGATTCTTTGTTTTCATTCTTTGGATTTTTGTGTAATAATTTTCTGACTTATTACTCAATAATTTCGTGCATTACAGCCTTGTGGAAGAGGATTTTGTGTGTTCCATGTATTATTTAGGTGTAGGCAAGGTATTCATGCAATTTAGAGAATTTACGGTTAAGGGTTTAAGTGAATTACTAAGCAATTTGGGTGTTTTAAGCAATTTTAGGTTCTAATCAATCTAAATAAATAATTTTGACTCTAGATTAGTAATTAGAATTTAATAAGCTTTAATTTGAGCCTAATATTGCTTAGGTTTCGTTAGACAAATCGAAAATCTCAAAATTTGCAAAACTCACAAGAGAGGGGCAAAACGGTCATTTAACTTAAATTGCCATCCGAACTTAACCAATGGTTAATCATGGCTTAAAAACACCTTTTAAAACATTTTAGTGAGGTTCGGCTCAGCGGCACGCAAATCGAAGTTAAACCGCGGGGCGTTTTGGTCATTTCGCGTTGAACTCAAAATTGAGATTCTTCTCCTCTATTAACACACATAACACAAACAATCCTTTATTATCATCAAAACATCCCCTTGAGGATGGGTGGGGCCCACGATCCTCATTTTCTGAGTAAAATAACCTCAGGGCATTTTGGTCATTTTACACGTACAGTAAATTTGGGTTTGCAATACTTGCACGAATTGCTCCTAACTTCTCTTCTAACGTTATATTCCTTTATTGAGGATTGTTTGGTCTCAAATTTTATATAATATTTACCTACGGTAATTTGGTAATTTCTAATGACAGGAAAAATTACAGGAAAAATTAGGCGTTACACTAA
>JAMLFY010000721.1:0-25001 GCA_030441495.1 Dalbergia oliveri
TTTAGGAAGCTAGTTTTATCTCTAACATGCATAGAATCATTCCTTTAGCAATAAACCATAATTATCACAACTTCAAACATATTAAATCATCATCATTTATTGTACTAATCTCATATCAGAAGCGAATCATGAACCTCATATAATTGTATAAAATCACATTTTAAGTGAACATAAAATATTAGTTTCCCTAGAATCCTTGCAAAGCTTTAAAACTCTTTTAGAAACTAATTCTTTTTTGAAAGAATCTTCATAATAAAATTTCACTTAAGATAAAAGGAGCAAGTTGAGCTTAGAGATTTATGATATCTTAGAATCATAACATGCTATGCAACCTCATTTTAATCTTGTCATTATAAGGTGATAACTTGGAATTATAAACATGATATGCAAATCCATTTCTTTATCTTTAAGATTTAAGGTGATGACTTGAAAATTAAACATGATGCAAGAGCTTGAAATATAAACATGATGCAAGAAACTTGGAGCGGCGGTAGTCCGCATAGGACCAGTGGAGGAGAAGAGAATTTAAGAAACCTGAGCGCCGGAATCCGCATTAACCGACTGAAAGGAGAAGAGAATTATTATTACATTTTTTTAAGCTCCAATCTCAAGACTTCTTAAAGAATAAATTCTTTAACTCCAATAATCTTATTTCTTTGCTTATGATTCTTGGGCAAGTCTTTGAGCTCTAGGATTTTTAGGTGATGACATAAAATAAACATGCCATGCATTGACTCTTTTAGCCATTATAAAATAAAGTGAGAGCATAAAATAAACATGAGATGCAACTTCTTTATTATCTTTGAGATTAAGTGACAACTTGAAATTAAACATGAAATGCAAGCTTGGAAATTTAAACATGAATATGCAAGTTCATTTATTCATTCTTGAGAATTTAGTGATGACATAGAAATAAACATGGTTATGCAAGGCATAAACTTAAACATGGATGCAAGTTCATTTTATTTCTTTACTAGAGCTCCAAGACTTTAGAGAAATATAAATTCAACCCAATATATCTTAGCAAGACAAAGTGAAAAATACATCTTTCAAGTTCTAAACTCAAGATCATAAAAACATCATAAAAATATTATTCTTTAAAGTTTTGCATCAAGTGGAACTTTCAAGCTTTAGAGGCCTAACTTGTGATGGATTCACAACCCACCTCAAGGTCCTCATCATCAAGCCATCATCTTAGTCCCACCTAGGCCATATGGCTGAATTGTTCAAAGAAAAGGAAGAAGAAAACCAAATGGAAAAACTAGAGAAAATCCATGAAATCATCATTTTGAACCAAGAACAACACTTAGCAAACATAGAAATAAACTTAAAACAACTCCCTACCTAATCTGATTTGAAGGAAAGGAAGAGAACTTGGTTTCCTGAGTGAAATGAAAGAAAATATTCTTGAAAACTTGAAGAAAGAATTCAGCCAAGAGGAGGAGGAAATGAGAGCTTTTGGTGCTCCTAAAACTAGAATTTGTGTAAGTTATGAACTAAGCATCTAAACTATCTTCAAGCATGCCTATTTATAGAGATTTTGCAGCTCATAAATGGACAAAGGAAGGAAAGAAATCTGACCAAAAATTAGAGAAAAAAATAAGGAAGAAAAATCATTTTGTTTGGTGGCTTAAACATGGAATCATGTTTCCATGTTTTCATGATTCTTTGTTTTCATTCTTTGGATTTTTGTGTAATAATTTTCTGACTTATTACTCAATAATTTCGTGCATTACAGCCTTGTGGAAGAGGATTTTGTGTGTTCCATGTATTATTTAGGTGTAGGCAAGGTATTCATGCAATTTAGAGAATTTACGGTTAAGGGTTTAAGTGAATTACTAAGCAATTTGGGTGTTTTAAGCAATTTTAGGTTCTAATCAATCTAAATAAATAATTTTGACTCTAGATTAGTAATTAGAATTTAATAAGCTTTAATTTGAGCCTAATATTGCTTAGGTTTCGTAGACGAATCAAAAATCTCAAAATTTGTAAAACTTATAAGAGGAGGGCAAACGGTCATTTTACTTAAAAATTGCCCAGACCACCCGAGCTTAACCAATGGTTAATCATGGCTTAAAAACACCTTTTAACACATTTTAGTGAGGTTTGGGTTAGTCGGCACGCAAATCGAAGTTAAAAAGCGGAAGGGCGTTTTGGTCATTTCGCGTCGAAGCTCAAAATTAGGATTCTTCTCCTCTATTAACACACATAACACAAACAATCCCTTATTAACATCAAAACATCCCCTTGAGGATGGGTGGGGCCCACGATCTCATTTTCTAGTAAAATAACCTCAGGGCATTTTGGTCATTTTACACGTACAGAAATTGGGGTTTGCAATACTTGCACGAATTGCTCCTAACTTCTCTTCTAACGTTATATTCCTTTATTAAGGATTGTTTGGTCTCAAATTTTATATAATATTTACCTACGGAATTCGGTAATTCCTAATGATAGTAAAATTACAGGAAAAATTGGGCGTTACATTACTCCCCTCCTTAAAAGAATTTCGCCTCGAAATCGTTACTGAGAATAGCTCGGATATTGTGCTTGCATATCTATTTCCAGCTCCCATGTAACTTCTTCGTTTCACCTCGTCCCCATGCTACTTTGACTGGACAACCTTGTTCCTTAACCTTAACTCCTCCGTCAACGATCTCGTGGGTGGTAAGTTAAACGTTAGGTCATCTCTTAATTGTACATGTTCTGGCTCTAGTACATGACTTGGGTCAGAATGATATTTCCTTAACTGGGAGACATGGAAAACATCATGAAGGTTGGAGAAACTCTGGGTAGGGCTATACGGAGGCTACACCTATTTTGCTAAGGATTTCAACTGGACCAAGAAATCTGGGCTCAATTTCTTTACTTTCATTGCTCGGCCTATGCCTGTGGTGGGTGATTCTTAGGAACACATGGTCCCTTCTTGAAAATCTAGCCCTTTCGCGCTTGTCCGCATAGTTTTTCTGCGACTTTGAGCAGTAAGAATCTTATCCCTAATCTTCTTGATTTGTTCCGTCGTTTCCTCACAATATCCCCAAGTAGACTTTGCTCTCTGGGCTCATACCAACATAGAGGTGATTGACACTTCCGTCCATAGAGGGCCTCGTATGGTGCCATACCGATACTTGCATGATACTGTTGTTATATGCAAATTCAAACAGTGCAGGTACTTATCCCAACTCTCTTTGATCTAAAACACATGCCCTCAACATGTCCTCCAAAGTTTGGATAGTTCTTTCAATTGACCGTCCGTTTGGGGATAAGCCGTACTCAACACAGCTTTGAACCAAACGCCTTTGAAGGCTCCCCAAAACCGTGACGTGAATCGTGATTCCGCCCGAGATTATCGTCGACGGTATTCATGTAATCTTACTATCTCCTGAATATATAACGTGCTAACCTATCCAAGGAATAAGTCACCTTAATAGGAAAGTGGGCTGATTCAGTCAACCGATCCACTATTACCCAAATGGCGTCATGATTCGCTTGGTCCTTGGAGTCCAGTTACAAAATCCATGGAGATACTATCCCACTTCCACTCGGGGATTGATAGGGGTTGCAACATTCCAGGTTTTGGTGCTCAATCTTCACCTTTTGACACACCAAGCACTTATTCACCCATGTGCACACATCCTTCTTCAATCCAGGCCACCAGAACATCTTCTTCAAATCTTGATACATCTTGGTGGCACCAGGATGAAGGGTAATGCTCTTATGGGCTTCCTCCAAAATATCCTTTGGAGGTCACCACTAGCAGGTACACATATACGACCTTCAAACCTCCACAAACTATCATTCCCTTGGGTAAAACCTTTCAACTTATCAGCTCTTACCGCCTCTAAGGTCTCTTGAAATTCTGTATCTTTCCTTTGGGCTTGAGCAATTCTTTCCTTGAATTCACTCGTCACACTAAGGTGACAAGCTCTTATGCCCTTAGTGGTCAAGGTCATCCTAGGTTTAGGTCTCTAAATTGCTCAATTAACTCAACCTCCTTCACCATCAAACTACTTGTAAGGATTTCCTACTTAGGGCATCGCTACAACATTAGCTTTACCTGGATGATAGTTTAACCCAAAATCATAATCTTTTAAAACTCCATCCACCTTCTTTGCCTCATGTTTAGCTCTTTTTGATCAAAGAGATATTTCAAACTCTTGTGATCAAGAAACACCTCAAACCTCACTCCGTATAAATGGTGTCTCCAAATCTTTAGAGCAAACACGACACGGCTAACTCAAGGTCATGGGTGGGTAATTTGCCTCATGTGGCTTGAGTTGCCTCGACATAGGCCACCACTTGCCTATCCTGCATCAGGACACAACCCAAACCTTCTCGAAGCATCACAGGACACTTCGAAAGGCACATTGGGGTCGGTAACACTAAAGAGGGGTTGAGGTTAGCTTGTGTTTCAGCTCTTGAAAGCTCTTTTCACACTCCGGGTCCATGAAAAAGAGGTGTTTTTCCTAGTTAGCTTAGTCAGGAAGGGAAATCTGGAAAATCCCTTGATAAACCGACGGTAATAACCAGCTAAACCTAAGAAGCTCCTTACTTCAGTTACCGTGGTTGGTCTTTTCCTTACAACCGTTTCCACCTTACTAGGATCTCAAGCAATTCCTTTCTTAGATACTACATGCCCTAAAAATTTCACCTCATCCAACCAGAATTCACACTTAGAAAGCTTGGCATATAGTTTCTTTTCCTTCAGGATTTCCAGGACTATGGTTAGGTGGCGTTCATGCTCCTCGTGGGTCTTAGAGTAGATGAGAATGTCATCTATAAAGACAACCACAAACTGATTAAATAGGGTCTAAAGATCCTATTCATGTAATCCATAAAAATTGCCGGAGCATTGGTTAATCCAAAGGACATTACTGCAAACTCAAATGGCCGTATTTGGACGAAAGGCCGTTTTTGGTATATCTTCATCTCTCACCCTAATCTGGTGGTAACCTGACCTCAAATCAATCTTAGAAAACACTGTTGCCCTTTAAGCTGTCCATCAAGTCATCTATCCTAGGCAAAGGGTATTTGTTCTTCATCACTTTATTCAATTGCCTATAGTCAACACACATCCTCATACTCCCATCCTTTTTCTTCACAAACAACACAGGGGCTCCCCAAGGTGACGCACTAGGCCTAACAAACTTTTTCTCCAATAAATCCTCCAATTGAGCTTTCAACTCGTCAACTCTAATGGGGACATCCTGGATGGGGCTATGGATATGGGACCTGCACCCGAAGCAATTCTATGGAAAACTCTATCTCTCTGGGGAAACTCTGGTATCTCATCTGGAAATACTTCGGGATAATTTCTTACTATCGGTATCTCATCGATACTTTGCTCAAAGTCTACATCACTAGCGGCTAGGAAAATATAACCTTTACTCTCACCCTTACCAGTCCATTTCAGATGTTATGTAAAGACTTATGGGTTTCTTAGGTTAATGGGAACAGGAAGAAAAGTAATGGTTTTCTCATAGCTTAACAGGACACGGTTGGCTTCAAGCCAATCCATGCCAAGAATCACATCTAAACCTTGCATGGGTAAGCAAATGAGATCTAAAACAAATGATCTATTCTCAATAACAAAATGGCAATCTAAACAACATTTACAAGTCCTAACGGGTTTTCCAGGAGGGGTAGAAACAATAAGGTCAAAAGGAAGCTCAGTTATATGCAAGTTAAGGGTTTTAACACACGAGTGGGAGATAAAAGAATGGGAAGCGCAGAATCATATAGTACAATTAAGTTTCTACCATACATATTACACTTACCTTCCACGAGATTTCGTGACTTTGTCGTTTCTTCAGCATTAACGGTAATACCCTTCCTTGGTATTCCGGCTTGGGATTGGGGTTGGCGGGTTCCTTTCCTGCATTTCCTGAGTAATGACCTGTTTTTCACGTAGATACACGTTTGTTCCGGCTCGACATGGCATGCTCCCATGATTCTTGCCGCACTTGGACATTCCATGGATGGTGGGGGTCGTGGAGGTGCTGCGGACCTCTTTGTGGTGCTTTCCCTTTATTGTTATTATTGTTGTTGTTGCGATTGTTGTTGGATTGTTATAGCGGTTGTTGTTGTTGTTCGGTCTTCCTTGATGAAAGTTCCTTTGTGGCACTTGTGATCTTGATTGATGTGGGAAGGAGGTCGATTTTGCCTCTTGAACTTGTTGACCTTGAGGTGTCAGCTTTTGATGATATTCTAAGACTTTTGAAGTACCCAGCTTTCTCCGCCCTTCTTCAATGATGCGGCATTTGTTGACTAAGGTAGAGAAATCCCTGATTTCCAAGTGCGCAACCTCACATTAAGTCTGCTTTAACCCTGACTCGTATTTAATGCATTTCCAATACTCATCAGGGTTACCTTGGTACATCCTTGAGAACTTAATGAGTTCCTCAAATTTGCAGGATACGAGCCACATTCATATTCCCCTGGACAAGTTGCATGAATTCAATGTCCTTAGCATTTCTAACCGACTCGGAAATACTTCTCGTAAAAATGGACCTTGAATAATTCCCAATCAATGTCCACTTCGGTTGCCTCCAGGAGTCTTCGACACCATCCACCAAAGCCGGCATCACCCTCAAGCATGTGGGTGGCAAAAGTGACCTTCTGCTCGAGAACATGGAACTAAGCAAAGACCTTCTCAATATTCTGAATCCATTCATCTGCTACATTAGGATTGAGGGTCCCTTGAAAACAGTGGATTCGCCTTACGAATTCCCGAACGAGCATGTTCTGAATTTCATGTCCTTGATTTATATTAGCTTGACGATTCCTGATCCATCCGTTCCATCATCATTCTCATGGTCCTTGCTACGTCGCGAGTGCTTCAGCGGTCTCATTATCTTGGTTATCCTGTGCCGCGCTCCTAGTCCGTTGTCCGTGCCATTGGTCCCTATACACACAAAACAGCAACACTGAGTGATCAGGCCAATATTCCATGCAAAGTGAGCAAGTTACCATGGCACTTTCAACATACAGGAGTCATGTATTTCTAATCCTCAAGCTCATCCTAATGATAAACATCTACACATGACATTACTAACGTATTATGCTTTAGAAGCATAGTCAGTCCAATCCTCAGGCTCCGTGAACGAAACTTGATACCAAAATGTAACACCTAATAATTAACCCAATACACCTAGGAGTAGGATTAATTACTAGACTTTACTCTTTGCTTCAGTTCCTTAATCATGCTTTGAAAATACTTAGTGAAATTACGAGCCATTTTTTTTTAAACATAATTGAAAACGTGAGCGCGCTTAACGTGAATGATTTAGCAAAATTTAAAAGACACATAGGAATTTACAAACATCACATCATAATATATTGGCTCCATCATACAGCATCCATAATTACATATCATATAGATATTTTGCCTACCAAGAGAATAAGACTAAGTGTAGGCAATCTAATAAAACATAAATAATATATGGATGGAAGGACATCCATTAATGGCACCTAGTAATAACACTCCAGGGATAGGGATAGATATCTGAAATATACGAGTGAAACTAGCAGGATTCAAGTTCATACCCGTGAGAGCCTCAATGTGATTCACGAACGCTTCCTTCCTTTCTGAAGACGAGATGGAAAGAAAAATAGAGGGAGTGAGAAACTTATAAAAAGAATCTCAGTAGGGTACTCACCTCATGATGCATTGTGTCATCATCATCGTCCCCAGGAACCTTGGGTTATTATGAAATAGTGAGCATGCTAAGATTGATTTATTAAGTTCGAAAATATACTTTACCGAGGTTCGTCCCTTTTAATCATGCGTCTTATAATGCATCATAAACTTAGCATGTCATGTTTATAATGAACTTTTCCTTTCATATATAATAACATAGTTATGCATAAAATCACATCATATTCCTCATCATCATTTCATAATACTATGCATAGCAGAATATCATATTCACATAATGCATTTACTTAGTTTCTTAGGTGACTTAAAGTTTCATCATCATTTTCCTGGGCACCCTATACTCCACCCTTTTGGGAGTAATCTAGGTTATGAGCTCATACCTTGCTAGTCGTCACATACTTATCCCTTTTGATAAGTAAAATTCGCTCTACCCTTTTGAGAGAACGAACAGGGGGCAAGAATCACCTTTCACCGCCTATAGTTTGATGGTCCAAAGGATCATTTTCTCATATATTTAAGTCACCTTTAAGTCTTTGCATGTTATATCATAATACAATTCTCAATTCATAATCATTTATAACATTTTCTCGTTTATACTTATTTAATATATATATACCAACTGGAATCATGCATCCTAAGATTCCCAGGAAGAGAGGTGGGTCACAAATGGACACGCTTAAATACCAAGTCTTTCCTAAACCTTTCCAAATTATACTTTTACAGGAATATACTTTCTTCCAGGAACAAAGAATATTTCATTATTTCATGCATAAACATTCTATTGTTTGCAACAGCAATTATAACATGCAAGCTCGGAAATCATTCAATGAAATCAAATACTTAATAAGCATCAAATCACTACATAGACTTATCATTTAAAACATCAAAAAGGCATCATCATAAATCCTTATCGAAAAGCCATCTTAAACAATCGAAACTCTAAGACCTTAATTATTGAACATTAATTATGCATCTAAGGGACTTATTACCATCAATTATAAGCCTAAGAACATTATTACAATATGGGGCAACATAGACAGAAGTTGTTCTTAAGGTTTTATGGTATGTTAGAAGTTACTTTTTAACCCTTTCTTTACCATTTCCTATGATGCTAAAATTAATTACTAAACCAATTATGAATCATTATCCCTTTCAAACATAATAAAATCTGAAGGCCACTAAAGGTTCTGACAGAATGCATAAATTTCATTCTCTAGTTCCGAAATCTTGCTTTATTTTAGGAGCTAGTTTTATCTCTAACATGCATAGAATCATTCCTTTAGCAATAAACCATAATTATCACAACTTCAAACATATTAAATCATCATCATTTATTGGTACTAATCTCATATAGAAGCCGAATCATGAACCTCATATAATTGTATAAAATCACATTTAAGTGAACATAAAATATTAGTTTCCCGTAGAATCCTTGCAAAGCTTTAAAACTCTTTTAGAACTAATTCTTTTTGAAAGAATCTTCATAATTAAAATTCTCACTTAAGATAAAAGGAGCAAGTCTTGAGCTTAAGAGATTTATGTGATATCTTAGAATCATAAACATGCTATGCAACCTCATTTTAATCTTGTCATTATAAGGTGATAACTTGGAATTATAAACATGATATGCAAATCCATTTCTTTATCTTTAAGATTTAAGGTGATGACTTGAAAATTAAACATGATGCAAGAGCTTGAAATATAAACATGATGCAAGAAACTGGAGCGCGGAGTCCGCATAGGACCAGTGGAGGGAGAAGAGAATCTCAAGAAATCTGAGCCCGGAATCCATTGGACCCTGAAGGAGAAAGAATTATTATTACATCTTTTTAAGCTCCAATCTCAAGACTTCTTAAAGAATCAATTCTTTAACTCCAATAATCTTATTTCTTTGCTTGTGATACTTGGGCAAGTCTTTGAGCTCTAGGATCTTTAGGTGATGACATAAAAATAAACATGTCATGCGTTGATTCTTTTAGCCATTATAAAATAAAGTGAGAACATAAAATAAATATGAGATGCAACTTCTTTATTATCTTTGAAGATTAAGTGACAACTTGAAATATAAACATGAAATGCAAGCTTGGAAATTTAAACATGAATATGCAAGTTCATTTATTCATTCTTGAGAATTTAGTGATGACATAGAAAGTAAACATGGTTATGCAAGGCATAAACTTAAACATGGATGCAAGTTCATTTTATTTCTTTACTAGAGCTCCTCCAAGACTTTAGAGAAATATAAATTCAACCCAATATATCTTAGCAAGACAAAGTGAAAAATACATCTTTCAAGTTCTAAACTCAAGATCATAAAAACATCATAAAAATATTATTCTTTAAAGTTTTGCATCAAGTGGAACTTTCAAGCTTTAGAGGCCTAACTTGTGATGGATTCACAACCCACCCTCAAGGTCCTCATCATCAAGCCATCATCTTAGTCCCACCTAGGCCATATGGCTGAATTGTTCAAAGAAAAAGGAAGAAGAAAACCAAATGGAAAAACTAGAGAAAATCCATGAAATCATCATTTTGAACCAAGAACAACACTTAGCAAAGCATAGAAATAAACTTAAAAACAACTCCCTACCTAATCTGATTTGAAGGAAAGGAAGAGAACTTGGTTTCCTTGAGTGAAATGAAAGAAAATATTCTTGAAAACTTGAAGAAAGAATTCAGCCAAGAGGAGGAGGAAATGAGAGCTTTTGGTGCTCCTAAAACTAGAATTTGTGTAAGTTATGAACTAAGCATCTAAACTATCTTCAAGCATGCCTATTTATAGAGATTTTGCAGCTCATAAATGGACAAAGGAAGGAAAGAAATCTGACCAAAAATTAGAGAAAAAAATAAGGAAGAAAAATCATTTTGTTTGGTGGCTTAAAACATGGAATCATGTTTCCATGTTTTCATGATTCTTTGTTTTCATTCTTTGGATTTTTGTGTAATAATTTTCTGACTTATTACTCAATAATTTCGTGCATTACAGCCTTGTGGAAGAGGATTTTGTGTGTTCCATGTATTTTTTAGGTGTAGGCAAGGTATTCATGCAATTTAGAGAATTTACGGTTAAGGGTTTAAGTGAATTACTAAGCAATTTGGGTGTTTTAAGCAATTTTAGGTTCTAATCAATCTAAATAAATAATTTTGACTCTAGATTAGTAATTAGAATTTAATAAGCTTTAATTTGAGCCTAATATTGCTTAGGTTTCGTTAGACGAATCAAAAATCTCAAAATTTGTAAAACTGCACAAGAGAGGGGAAACGGTCATTTTACTTAAAAATTGCCCGAGACCACCCAGCTTAACCAATGGTTAATCATGGCTTAAAAACACCTTTTAACACATTTTAGTGAGGTTCGGGTTAGTCGGCACGCAAATTCGAGTTAAAAACCGGAAGGGCGTTTTGGTCATTTCGCGTTGAGCTCAAAATTAGGATTTTTCTCCTCTATTAACACACATAACACAAACAATCCCTTATTAACATCAAAACATCCCCTTGAGGATGGGTGGGGCCCACGATCCTCATTTTCTAGTAAAATAACCTCAGGGCATTTTGGTCATTTTACACGTACAGAAATTTGGGGTTTGCAATACTTGCACGAATTGCTCCTAACTTCTCTTCTAACGTTATATTCCTTTATTAAGGATTGTTTGGTCTCAAATTTTATATAATATTTACCTACGGAATTCGGTAATTCCTAATGATAGTAAAAATTACAGGAAAAATTGGGGCGTTACATTCTAATTTCATTCATATTTCAAAATCTTATGCATCTTAAACAAACATTTCATCATATCACCAAATCAAATTATGCACATAAAGTTTCATGCTCAATGAACTAACATAATCACATCATCATAGGTGTGACGAGGTTCATTATCATAATTATACTCGTCCACCTATCTCATAGTATCTTATGCTTTGACCCTTAGAGGCTTTAAACTTGTATTTGCATATTTATTACCCTCAAGAGGTTAACACTTAGACTTGTTCTCTAGATTTGAACTTACTGAAATTCCATAGCACTGCACATGAAAGGGCAGAAATATCATTTGCTTAAGGGGCTTAGAATATCCATTCGTGACCCTTTTTAAGATCCATCTTCGCTCAAGGCTCCATAATCAATTCCTAGACCAATTATGAGGGATTCCTAGGCATGTTCTCTAAGTTATAGCCATTTTAATCTCTTACCATCACCTTAAACTTAGAAATCAACACCTAATCATTTATGAAGGGATCTTGTACATGTCTTACTAATTATGAATCATTTATCCTTGAATTAATCATGCTAGAATAGATTTGCATTTCTTTGCATTAAGGTGCTCTAGAATTCTCATCTCTAATCCCTTTTAAGTTACTTATTCTTTTCTAACTTTTCTAAATTCGATCCTTTCTTCACTCAAACATAACTTACACATTTTAGCACCTTAGAAATAGCATTTATAGGAGCTAAACATAGGTGCAAACCGAAATCATAAGCCCATAAAATCACATAATCTCTTGAGTTGAGATGCATATAAGTTACTAGTTTTCTCTGGGACATTTTTAGGAAACAAAAGGTGTTCTGGTAATCGATTACATGTTCCTAGTAATCGATTACCAGGAGCTCAATTCATTCTGGGTTTCAAAACAACCTGGAATCGATTACATACAATGGTAATCGATTACTTAGGGTTAAATTTATTTCTGAAAATAAAGAACATAAGAGTAATTGATTACACTATCAGTAATCGATTACAAGGTTTCCAGAACAGTTTTGGCATGAGAAATCGTGCAATTTGATTTGCCTCTGGTAATCGATGAATGAAGAACCAAAAGTCCTTCAAATCCTTCTGGAATCGATTACATGGATGGTAACGATTACCAACCTCGAAATTTGAGAAAACATGATTTTTGACACATTCCAAACTATTTAAACACCTTGAGACCTCATAAAATAGTTTTTCAACATTTTTCTAAAATCATTCATGCATTTTACAAAATCAAACCATTATTGAATCATACTAAAACTCATCCATTTCTTTTTTACTAGAGTTTCCTTTTTAGGATACTTAGGGCAAGTCTTTGAGCTCTAGAGTATTTAGGTGATGACATAATCTTAAACATGCTATGCACTTTAATTTTACTCTTCATTAGAAAGTAAAGTGAGAGCATAAAATAAATATGAGATGCAACTTCATTATTATCTTTAAGGATTAAGTGATGACTTGAAATATAAACATGAAATGCAAGCTTGAGAATTTAAATATGGTAATGCAAGTTCATTCATTTACTCTTGTGAAATTAGTGATAACATCAAAATAAACATGAGATGCAAGACATAAATTTAAACATGAATGCAACTTATTTTTATCTTAACTAGAGCTCTTACAAGACTTTTAGAGGAACATAAACCTCAACCCATTATGTATCATAAGGCAAGCTTTAAAGTTCTTAGCACCTAGACTTCAAGAAATCTTAAGGTTTGAACTTCATCATCAAGCTTAAGGAAATGGACTCAAAGTTCAACACTTTGTCTACAAAACTACAAGGACTAAGTCATATTCTTTATTTTATTGCTCATGGGCTTCAATCTAGAGTAAAACTCTTAGAACGGCCGACCAACTTTAAGGTTGGCAAGGGTAAGCTTAGAGCTCTTTGAAATCATAAGATTAACTTTCTTAACAAAACTTTTGTGATCTACTGACATATTTTACAAACTTTGTTCAAATGCAAGGAAGAAAATGAAATCCTTAAGGGAAAGAAGGAGAGGATCGAAACTTAAGCCAAGAAAAGAAAAGAAATCCAAGCATGTATGGTCCAAGACCAAGTTGTTTCAAGCTTTAGAGGTTTCTCACATGACAACAACAAGTCATTATCTTGAAACCTCATCATCAAGCTCATATCTTCATAAAAGGCCTCTTGGTCTAAAAGATAAAAAGAAGAGGAAAAGAGTTTGAAACCAAGAGAAAACCTAGAACTTTCTTGAACACAAACAAAATCATCAAAACTTAACCCCTACCTTAAGAAGTCTTGAAGAGAGGATGGAAAGCTTTGTTTCTTAGGAAAAGAGAAAGAAATCCTTCTTGAACTCTTGCTGAAAACTCAGCCAAAGGGGAAGAGGAAAAGGCTCTTTGTTTTGAAAGAAAGTTAAGTTTGCTCAAGTGTGCAAACATTCAAAGAGCTTTCAAGCTTGGTATTTATAGAGGATTTGAGAGCTCATGGATGGCCTTTGAGGGGGAGGAGTGGCTGGCCAAGTGAGGAGGGAGGAGAGAAAAATATCTCTTTGATTGGTATGGTGGAGGCATGGGCAAGCATGGTGAGATATGGGTTTGGGTATGGCCTAAGGCATGGTCTGGAGTGCAACAAAAATCAACATGTGGCACCAATTTTAGGGGGTATTTTCGGTCAATACATCAGCCAAGGGGAAGGAATTTTGTTCATGTAATTGTGGTTTAAGGATGTATTTTAGGTGTGTCTTTGATTAGGCTTTTGATTAGGAGTTTTAAGAAAGTGTTTAGGTGAGAAAATGGTTAATTAAGGTGGTTCAAGACTTGATTAGGAGGGTAATCTTACTAGATTAGTAATTTAAAATAATTCCTTTGGTCAAATGAGGTATGGCACAATTCCTTAATTTAAGGAATTGGAAGAGAAAAACACTATTCAAGATTCCATGACTAGGAATCTTGAATTAAAGAATGCAATTAGAGTTTATCTAAGCAATCTTAGGTTCTAATTAACCTTAATAAATTATTTTGACTTAGATTAATTATCGAAATAAATTAATCTTCGATTAGAGCCTAATATTGCTTAGGTTTGCTTAATTGCGTTAGGCTTACTGGACACGTTCTAGGGCAAAATGGTAATTTTGTTAAACCTCTGACCTTCTGAACCTAAACATCAAACAGGACTTATAAACATCATTCTAAACTTCCTGAAATTCTGGCTCAAACGGCACCTTTTACCCATGTAGAACACAGGAGGGTATTTTGGTCATTTTGAGCCGAAAGTTTAGAAAACGAGATTTTCACCTCGAAAATCATTCATAAAATATAATCCCCTTTAAACATCGAGTTGACCCATTCAAGGGTTGCCTGCAACTGTCCTTTATTCTGGAAAAATAACTTCAGGGCATTTCAATCATTTGTACTCTAAACAAAATTTGGGCGTTACATTACTCCCCTCCTTAAAGAATTTCGTCCTTTAAATCGTTACCTTAGAAAAGCTCTGGATACTTCGTCCGCATCTTCAATTCCAATTCCCACGTGTACTCCTCCGTCTTGTCTCGTCCCCACGTGACTTTCACCAAAGGAATAGACTTACTCCTCAACTCGCCTAAACCACGGTCCACGATCCTTGTTGTGGCAGATGAAAGTGTCCTCCCTTAACTACATGCTCTGGCTCTAACACATTGCTAGGGTCGGATTGATATTTTGAGCTTGGAGACGTGAAAGACGTCATGAAGATTTGAATAATTTGGAGGTAGGGCTATTTTGTAGGCAACGTCCCTGAACTCTCTAAAGGATTTCAAAGGTCCAAGAAATCGGACTCAATTTCTTAACTTTCATGGCTCTACCTATTCCTGAGTGGGGTATTCTCAGAAAACATGCTCACCTTCTTAGAACTCTAACAGCTTTCACCCGCTTGTCCGCATAGCTCTTTTGTCAGCTTTGAGTAGTCAAGATTCTATCCTTGATCATTCTTATTTGCTCTGTGGTTTCCCTCACTACATCCGATCCCAAAACGCTTTATTCTCCGAGATCATGCCAACACAAAGGCGACTTGGCACTTCCTTCCATATAAGGCCTCGTATGGTGCCATACCGATACTCGCATGATACCTGTTATATGCAAACTCTAGAGCGGGGAGGTACTTATCCCAACTCCCTTTTCTATCCAAAACACATGCCCTTAGCATATCCTCCAAGGTTTGGATAGTTCTTTCTAATTGTCCATCTGTTGAGGGTGGTAACTCGTGTTAAACACAGCTTTGAACCAAACGCCTTTTGAAAGGCTTCCCAAAAACGCGCAAACCGTCTGATCTCGTCTCGAGATTATTCGATGGAACTCCGTGTAACCTCACTATCTCTTCTGATGTACACTGGCCAACTTATCTAGGAAAAG
Source organism: Dalbergia oliveri (assembly GCA_030441495.1). Lineage (NCBI taxonomy): Eukaryota > Viridiplantae > Streptophyta > Magnoliopsida > Fabales > Fabaceae > Dalbergia > Dalbergia oliveri. Next base: position 15,760 of record JAMLFY010000721.1, read on the forward strand.
GTTATCTTGATGGGTAGGAAATGGGCCGACTTGGTTAACCTGTCCACTATTACCCAAATAGCGTCATGGCCGGCTTGGGTTCAGGTAGGCTGGTCACAAAATCCATAGATATACTATCCCACTTCCATTCGGATAGGCAAAGGTTGCAACATCCCTTAAGGCTTTTGGTGCTCAATCTTCACCTTTTGAGACTAAGCACTTACTAACCCAGGCTACTACGTCCTTTTTCAACCCGGATGAACATCTTCTTTAAATCCTTATACATCTTGGTGGCACCAGGATGGATGGTGAAGTGGCTTTTATGGGCCTCCTCCAGATACTTCTCCAAGGTCACCATCTTGCGGACACAATCCGCCCTTCAAACCTCCACAAACCATCTGTCCTTGCTCAAAACCCTTAAGTTTCCAGCCTTAACCGCCTCTAAAGTCTCCCTAAACTCCTCATTTTCACTTGTGCCATCATCACCCTTTGTTTAAACTCACTTGTTACTGTAAGATAACACATCTTCACACTCTTTTCTAACATTGACATCCCCAAATTCATATCCCTAAACTTCTCTATAAGCTCAACTTCCTTGACCATCATGTGGGATAAGCGTAATGATTTTCGACTCAGGCATCGCGAACATTGGCCTTGCCTGGGTGGTAACTTAAGCCGAAATCATAGTCCTTTAGAAACTCCATCCACCTTCTTTGCCTCATGTTTAACTCCTTTTGATCAAAGAGATGCTTAAGACTCTTATGATTGGAGAAAACTTCAAACCTTACTCCATACAAGTGATGCCTCCAAATCTTCAAGGCAAACACTATGGCGGCTAACTCTAGGTCATGGGTAGGGTAGTTAACCTCATGAGGCTTGAGTTGTCTAGACGCATAGGCTACCACTTGCCTATTTTGCATCAACACACAGCCTAAACCTTTCCCCAAGTATCACAATATACCTCGAGGTACATTGGAGTCGGGCAAAATCAAAACTGGGGTTCAGGTCAACCTTTCCTTTAACTCTTGGAAGCTCTTTTCGCATTCGGATTCCATGAAAACGGGTGTTCTTCCTAGTTAGCTTGGTTAGGGAAGGGCAATCCAAAATCCTTTGATAAACCTAGGAATAGCCCTGCAGAATCCCAAAAGCTCCGTATTTCCGATACCTGTTCGGTCTATCCCAATTCATTACGGCTTCTATCTTACTAGGGTCAACAACTATACCTCCTTTTGATACTACATGCCCCAAAACTTCACTTCCTCCAACCAGAATTCACACTTAGAGAGCTTAGCATACAACTTCTTTTCTTTCAACACCTCTAAAACCAACCTTAGGTGACCATGCTCCTCGTGAGTCTTCGAATAGATAAGTATATCATCTATGAAAACGACCACAAACTTGTCTAAATAGGGTCTAAAGATCCTATTCATATAGTCCATGAACACGGCGGTGCATTTGTCAGTTCAAAGGACATCATCCTTAACTCATAATGTCCATACCGTGTCCTAAAGGTTTTAGGTATATCCTCATCTCTTACTCAATTTGGTGGTATTCGACCTTAAATCAATCTTGGAGAATACCACCGCTCCTTCAACTGGTCCATAAGATCATCAATCCTAGGCAAAAGGTATTTATTTTTCACTTGCACACGATTCAATTGCCTATAATCTATACATAATCTCATGCTCCCATCCTTTTTCTTAACAAACAAAACCGGTCCCACCTGAGGCACTAGGTCTAATAAAACTTTTCTCTAACACCTCCTCCAATTGGGTTTTCAATTCCTTCAACTCCAAGGGTGACATCCTATACGGGCTATCGAGATAGGTCCCATTCCCTTAAACCAACTAGATGGAGAACTCCACCTCTCTCTGAGGGACTTGTATCTCATCGAGAAATACCTCGGGTACTCTCTTACCACAGGAATGTTATCTATGTTCTGCTGTCTACTTCGCTAGCGGCTAGGACATATCCCTTAGTTTTCTCTCATACAGAAAGACATCTACGGCATTCATAAAGTTTCAAGGTTTGACTAGTCTTGCTAAGGGATGACGAAAAATAATAGATTTTGTATAACAATCTAACAACACATGGTTAGCGTGAAGCTAATCCATGCCAAGGATTATCCCTATGTCTTTCAAAGGTAAACAAATCAAATCTATGACAAAGGATCTATTTTCAACAGGAGATGGCAATTAAACAACAGTTACATGTATGTATAGGGACTTGGTGGAGTAGAACAATGAGATCAGGAAGCTTAGAAACTTGCAAATTTAGAGACTCGACACTAGCATATGAGATAAGAATGAGTAGCACCAGAGTCATAGCACATTAAGGTTCTACCATTTAGTTTGCACTTACCTTCGATGAGGTCATTGGATCCGTTCGCGTCCTCCGCATTGAGGGTAAAGACCCGTCCTTGGTGTAGCGGTCGGGGATTCTGACTTACGACCTCCATTGCTTCTGAATCCTTCGCATAGTGGCCGAGCTTGCCACACTTGAAGCATACTCCTTGCCCGGCTAGGCGGGACGATTGCCATGATTCTTTCCACAACTGGGGCACTCCACCCTTGTGTGGGTCCTGGAGAGCAGCAGGGCTCTTGGGGTGCCTTGTTCTTGTTCCCATTGGGCCCTCCTTGTTGATTATTGTTGTTGTTGCGAGGACCGCTCACTCCTCCTTGATGGTTGCGGTTCCCTCGGCGTTGGGGTTGAAAGGTGGCCTGGTGTTGCCTGAAGGTTGATTGTTGGGTCCTCTTTGTTGTGTGGTTGATGATGTTGTTGTTGGTGTTGTTGATGCTTGAACTGATTGGATTGGTAGGGATGGTAGTGGTTCCTCATTTGAGTCTGATTTGATGGCTTGAACTTCTGGTTGGGTCCCAAACCACTGGACGATCCACCCTTGCGCACTCATCTCTGTGCCCTTCTTCGATGATTCGGCACTTGTTGACTAGGGTCGGAAGTCCCTAATCTCCATGTGTGCCACAGCAAGTTAAGTTCGGCCCTCAAACCGGCCTCAAACTTAACACACTTCCATACCATCGGGTTCCCTTGGAAAACCCGTGAGAACTTGATCAATTCTTCAAACTTCGCCATGTACTGGGCACGGACATTCCACCTTGGACCAACTCATGAACTCAATGTCCTTAGCGTTCTTCATGGATTCCTGAAATACTTCTCATAGAAGTACGTCTTAACACTTCCAATTGATGGCTGCGCCGTGCTTCTAGCAGCCTCGGGTGCCAGCCCACCAAACTCTTATGTCGCTTCCATCATGTAGGCGGCAAAGGTGACTTTCTGCTCCTCCAAACAGGCAACAACGGAGTATATCTTCTCCATGTTCTTGATCCACTCATCTGCCTTGTCCGTTTCAGAGCTCCACGAAGGTTGGGGGATTAGCCTTGCAGAACTCCCAAACGTTCCACCTTCACCAGGGACCTTGAGCAGCATCCCTTGGTTGATTCATGCGATCGAACATGCATTCCATCGCTCTAGCCATCTCGAACAGCTGAAGTCTCATTTCCTTGTCATCCTTCGTTGCTTTATTTATCTGGGGTGCCATTGGTCCCTAAGCACACAAGTCAACAAATACCGAGGTGATCAGGCTCAATATTCCAAGCTAAATGAGCTAGTTACCATGGCATAAACAAGAGACAAGGTCATGAATGCCTATCCTATAGCTTATCTCTAATAGCTAAGCACTATACATGACATACTACCGTAACATGCTTTTAAAGCATGGTCAGCCAATCCTCAAGCTCCGTGAGAATCGAACTCTCAATACCAAAATGTAACACCCTAATATTTAACCCAATACGCCTAGGACGTATTCAAGATTAATTATTAGTTATTACTTCTCTTTAAATTCATTTACAAAATACTTAGCGAAAATAGGTAAAATTTTTTTTTAAATGATTCATATAAAACAAAGTGCGAGCCTTTGCGCATAACATATACAACGTGAAGCGGAAGAATAAATAAAACATACAGAACATAAGCATTAAAGAACACATCCATCATGAAATATTCTCATCACATTAGATTAACATAGTTTAATACATACTATAGAAATATAAAGTCTTACCCATACTAGTGGGAGAGCTGAAGTACAACAACATAAAATAAGAAACATAAAACAAATACATGAAACAACCCCAAAAGATACTCCCCACAAAGCAACCTTCCTCTAAAACCTACGACGACGCAAATCCTAGGACGGAGATATGTAGCCTACGAACTGTCGAAGCTCCTCGATGTGGCCCATCGAGAGGGACGTGGGCATGCGAATCGCGAGCACGTGACCACCTCGGCGAGGGTGTCTCTGGTTCGTACACGCCTCATAGGCCTCGCGGGAGACTTGTCCTCGCTACCCTTACGACCTGAAGGGCACCCAAGGGCCGAATCCTCCGAATACGGACGGCCCTGTGAGTCCTCCGATAGGTCCCTCATGAGCTTATGAGGGATACGAACTTCTGATGGTCACACACAGCTGAGGACGATGGTCGTGCACGGATTCGCCTCTCCAGGTCGCGTCCTTCAAAGATCATGTCGTCGCCAAAGGGGAGGTCGGAGTGAATCTGAAGCTAGACGAAAGGCAAACAAGCGTCCCATGTATGCAAAAATGCGTATAGCACAATGACCCTCGAAGTGGTGGATTGATACGGAATCGTAGTGCAGCTCCCACACGGTGCATCAACAAATCACGAACGACCCATCGATGTCTGAAGACGTACGGAAAGAAATAGAGAGAGGGTGAGAATTCTTGCTAAAGAATCTCAGGAGGAAATCCTCTATCCTAGTGTCATCGTTTACGTCCCAGGAACCTTGGGTTTATTATGAAAAGGTTAAGCATGCATAGGTTCATTATGAGGTTTTCACAAAGATATTTATCCAAGGTCCATGTCTTTTATAATGATTCTTAATGCATGTATGCAACATAATAGTTCATGGATGCATAGGACTTTAGGTAAATCAAACAAATATCAAACAACATATAAGTGGCATGTAACTTTCTTTGAACATCTTTCCTTCATCTTAATCTTGTGACACCAATCATAATAGTAACCGCACCCTTAAACTAGGCTATGAGCTCATACCTTAACTAGTCGTCACTAGTTCTTACTTATCCTCTTGATAAGCGAATCATAAACATAATCACATTCATCATAATCATCATAATCCCGACTCCCAGAGTACGGTAGGGGCCTAAGGATCACCCATCATGGGACTTTTTCCTTCTTCGAAACGCATCGACTGGTTAAGACCAGCGACTTTGTCCGCTTTGGCAGGCTAATGTCTATGCCCTCACAGTTTTACCTTCTCCTTCTAGAGGAGAAGTACGTCTCGTGTGTCACCTTAAACATCATATATTTTTCCTTCTTCAAAACGCATAACTGGTTAAGACCAGCGACTTTGTCCGCTTTGGCAGGCTAATGCCTATGCCCTCACATTTTACCTTCTCTTCATCCTAGCAGGAGAAGTACGTCTCTTACATATCATCATTAAACATCATTTTCATGGAACTTTCTCAATTCAATAACTTTCTCACATGAGCATATTTCTCAATTTCATTCATATTTCGAAACCTTATGCATCTTAAACACAACATTTCATCATATCACCAAATCAAATTATGCACATAAAGTTTCATGCTCAAGGAACTAACATAATCACATCATCATAAGTGTGCACGAGGTTCATCATCATAATTATACTCTCTCATCCACCTATCTCATAGTATCTTATGCTTTGACCCTTAGGGCTTTAAACTTGTATTTGCATCTTTATTACCCTCAAGAGGTTAACACTTAGACTTGTTCTCTAAGATTTGAACTCACTAAAATTTCATACAGCACTTACATGAAAGGGAGAAAATATCATTTGCTTAAAGGGCTTTAGAATCTCCATTCGTGACCCTTTTTAAGATCCGTCTTCGCCTAAGGCTCCATAATCAATTCCTAGACCAATTATGAGGGATTCCTAGGCATGTTCTAAGTTATAACCATTTTAATCTCTTACCATCACCTTAAACTTAGAAATCAACACCTAATCATTTATGAAGGGATCTTGTACATGTCTTACTAATTATGAATCATTTATCCTTGAATTAATCATGCTAGAATAGATTTGCATTTCTTTGCATTAAGGTGTTCTAGAATTCTCATCTCTAATCCCTTTTAAGTTACTTATTCTTTTCTAACTTTTCTAAATCGATCCTTGCTTCACTCAAACATAATTTACACATTTTAACACCTTAGAACAGCATTTATAGGAGCCAAACATAGTGCAAAACCGAAATCATAAGCCCATAAAATCACATAATCTCTTGAGTTGAAATGCATATAAGTTACTAGTTTTCTCTTGGACATTTTTAGGAAACAAAAGGTGTTTTGGTAATCGATTACATGTTCCTAGTAATCGATTACCAGGAGCTCAATTCATTATGGGTTTCAAAAATTAGGTAATCGATTACATACAATGGTAATCGATTACTTAGGGTTAAATCGTTTTTGGAAAATAAAGAACATAAGAGTAATCGATTACACTATAGGAATCGATTATAGGGTTTCCAGAACAGGTTCTGCATGAAGAAACTTGTAATCGATTACATTGCCTCTGGTAATCGATTACTAAGAACCAAAAGTCCTTCAAACCTTCTGGTAATCGATTACATGGATGGTAATCGATTACCAGAACCTTTAATTTGAGAAAACATGATTTTTGACACATTCCAAACTATTTAAACACCTTGAGACCTCATAAAATAGTTTTTCAACATTTTTCTAAAATCATTCATGCATTTTACAAAATCAAACCATTATTGAATCATACTAAAACTCATCCATTTCTTTTTTACTAGAGTTTCCTTTTTAGGATACTTAGGGCAAGTCTTTGAGCTCTAGAGTATTTAGGTGATGACATAATCTTAAACATGCTATGCACTTTATTTTACTCTTCATTAGAAAGTAAAGTGAGAGCATAAAATAAATATGAGATGCAACTTCATTATTATCTTTAAGGATTAAGTGATGACTTGAAATATAAACATGAAATGCAAGCTTGGAATTTAAATATGGTAATGCAAGTTCATTCATTTACTCTTGTGAAATTAGTGATAGCATCAAAATAAACATGAGATGCAAGACATAAATTTAAACATGAATGCAACTTATTTTTATCTTAACTAGAGCTCTTACAAGACTTTTAGAGGAACATAAACCTCAACCCATTATGTATCATAAGGCAAGCTTTAGAGTTCTTAGCACCTAGACTTCAAAAGAAATCTTAAGGTTTGAACTTCATCATCAAGCTTAAGGAAATGGACTCAAAGTTCAACACTTTGTCTAAACAAAACTACAAGGACTAAGTCATATTCTTTATTTTATTGCTCATGGGCTTCAATCTAGAGTAAAACTCTTAACCCGACCAACTTTAAGGTTGGCAAGGGTAAGCTTAGAGCTCTTTGAAATCATAAGATTAACTTTCTTAACAAAACTTTTGTGATCTACTTGACATATTTTACAAACTTTGTTCAAATCCAAGGAAGAAAAACTGAAATCCTTAAGGAAAGAGGAAGAGGAAAATCGAAACTTAAGCCAAGAAAAGAAAGAAATCCAAGCATGTATGGTCCAAGACCAAGTTGTTTCAAGCTTTAGAGGTTTCTCACATGACAACAACAAGTCATTATCTTGAAACCTCATCATCAAGCTCATATTCTCTTCAAAAAGGCCTCTTGGCCGAAAAAAAGAGAGAGGAAAAGAGTTTGAAACCAAGAGAAAACTAGAACTTTCTTGAAGAACACAAACAAAATCATCAAAACTTAACCCCTACCTTAAGAAGTCTTGAAGAGAGGATGAAAGCTTTGTTTCTTGAGAGGAAAAGAGAAGAAATCCTTCTTGAACTCTTGCTGAAAACTCAGCCAAGGGGAGAGGAAAAGGGCTCTTTGTGTTTGGAAAGAAAGTTGGAAGTTTGCTCAAGTGTGCAAACATTCAAAGAGCTTTCAAGCTAGTGTATTTATAGATTTGAGAGCTCATGGATGGCCTTTGGGGGGAGTGGTGGCCAGTGGGGAGAGGAGAAAGAAATATCTCTTTGAATTGTATGGTGGAGAGCATGGGCAAGGCATGGTGAGGTATGGGTTTGGGTATGGCCTAAGGCATGGGCTTGGAGTGCAACAAAAATCAACATGTGGCACCATTTTTAGGGGATTTTGAACACATCAGCCAAGGGGGAAGGAATTTTGTTCATGTAATTGTGGTTTAAGGATGTGTTTAGGTGTTTCTTTGATTAGGCTTTTGATTAGGAGTTTGTAAGAAAGTGTTTAGGTGATAAAATGGTTAATTAAGGTGGTTCAAGACTTGATTAGGAGGGTAATCTTACTAGATTAGTAATTTAAAATAATTCTTTTGGTCAAATGAGGTATGGCATAATTCCTTAATTTAAGGAATTGGAGAAGAGAAACACTATTCAAGATTCCATGACTAGGAATCTTGAATTAAAGAATGCAATTAGAGTTTATCTAAGCAATCTTAGGTTCTAATTAACCTTAATAAATTATTTTGACTCTAGATTAATTATCAAAATAAATTAATCTTCGATTAGAGCCTAATATTGCTTAGGTTTGCTTAATTGCGTCATTAGGCTTACTGTACACGTTCTAGGGGAAAATGGTAATTTGTGCTAACTTGTGGACCTTTCTGCTCAACTAAACATCAAACATGCTTAAAACATCATTCTAAACTTCCTGAAAATTCTGGTTAAACGGCACCTTTTACCCGTGTAGAACACAGCAAGGGTATTTTGGTCATTTTGAGCCGAAAGTTTAAAACGAGATTTTCACCTCGGAAATCATTCATAACAGCATAATCCCCTTTAAACATCGAGTTGACCCATTCAGGGTTGCCTGCAACTGCCCTTATTCCTGAAAATGACTTCAGGGCATTTCCATTACTTAAAGAGAAATCGGGCGTTACCTATACCACCCATCAACTTACCACCTCCATAGCAAGCTCTCAGTTAATCATATCTCTGCTGCACCTTAGAGATTGCCTCTAGGAATGACGCTTAGGCAATAATCATAAAGCATGGTGCCTAGCTCTGATAAAAAGAACTGCTTCAATTCTTTAGACCAATTAAGAGATTCTACAAGAGCAGACGTCGAAGCGAAGATGGTGTCTTTGATGTCCAACACACCTCTTTTTTATGATGAAGGGGGAGAAGAAAAGGCTTGAAGAAAATCAAGTGCTATGGAATTCAAGGGTAGCCTATGC
>JAMLFY010000722.1:0-25000 GCA_030441495.1 Dalbergia oliveri
GTAAGATGGGTAAGGTGTTTACCCGTTCGGTGAGATTTCGTGTGCGGTTTAAACAGAAAGACACTATTATACTACAACTAGATAATATCCCCCAAATCAAGACAAGTGGAAGGCCAAGATTTAATCTTGAAATCCAAGATCAAATCCTAGCATCCATCATAGCCTAGTCACTAAATTCATCATGATTTTTTAACAAATATCTTGCCTTGCATTTATTACAAGCCTAGTCACTCAATCTTCTTAACCAAGCCAAGCATCATTCTTCGGCCTTGCAAGGGAAAACCAGAGGGTGAAGTGCCTCCATAGCCAAGAACTCCATCTTGCTTTCATCTCACAAAAACCCTAGCTTAGAATCATCAAAACCCAAATCTTCCTTCACAAAAATTGATCTACACTTCCACCTACAATTATAATCGATTGAAATTTCAAAAACCTCCATCTTCTTGCACATCCATCATGATAGAGGAGGGTTTGAAGTTGTGTGGGGAGTTTTGTCAAAGAATCCCACCTTGAAGCAAGCTAGAGATAGAAACTCCTGAACCTTCAGAGTCAGGTTTTCTAGTTCCTTTCTTGTGAAATTTTTCAATTCTATTTTAGCTTGCCCTAATTCCAAAATTTTGATGATATTGATGATTAACATATTTGATATTGATGTATGAATTTTTGTGTTGTGTTTGGATGGTTTTAAAATGGGTTTTCTCTCAAGTGAAATTGGAACTAGGTTGTTGGAAACTGATTCTGTTCGGTAATAAGAAATTTCCACAAATTTTTGGAAATTTTGTGGGTGGTCTCATGAGCCATGAAAATTATATGTTCCTAACCCAACTTAAAACACAAATTTTCTTAGGGGTTAATTCTAAGGTTTGATGCCTCAAAAAAATTAGAACCGAATTGTAACATTAAAATTGTTGAGGCTAAATTAACAAACTTGCCCAAATTTTTCATCATAGCAATTGATTGAGATAGCTCCTGAAATTTTTACAAATGACTAATAACATGTTTAAATACCTCTGTAAATTTTCTTGTACCATGATTCCATCAAATTATAGGGCTAAATATTTTGAGAACACAAGTCTGGACTATGAATTTGTGGCTTCTGACCACCAGAATTTGCCTATTTTATTGAAATGGTTATATAACTTGATTGCCTGAAATTTTTACAGGTTGTTTTAGACACATTGAAGTGTCATGTGAAATTTTCCTTAAGGTTGGAATGGTTGTTTGGTATGGTAATAAATTGTTGTGCCTGGGACTTCAATTTTGGCAAGTGATGAATGTGGAAATGGCTGAAATTCTATGATAGTATGTACATATCTTAGTATATGTTTGAAACATATGGGGAAAATAGAAATAAGGCTTAGAAAGAATTAGAGGGAAGGCAAAAAGAAGGACTTCCCTAGAAAATATAGAGTGAAAGACGTATCGGCTAGGCATAAGACTCTGAGTGATCGGAAATGGAAAAAAATGAAGTTTCGATGATCTCGATAGGAATAAGCTCATGTCCTAACAGTCTGTGGTCCTCTGTGAAATTGTGAAATGTGAATGTATCTCTTTGTGAGAATAAGCCTTCCCTATGTTGAGAAAATTGAGAAAATATGAGAAATGGAGTTTCTAATTGTACATATTATTACTCGATCGATTATTGTGATATTATCTTTAGTTCCCCGGCCTCGGGTTTTCAGATCCTGTGTATGATTTTGTATGAATATTGTATATGCATGAATTGCTTATGCCTCCTGTGTGTAGTATATGGGGGAAATTACCCTCATTTGAGAATTTTATGATATCTCAACCCTGAGTTGTATGTATTATATTGTTTAGATTCGACAATGCAATTCCTAGTGTTTTTCTGTTATTCGCCACAATGGGTGTGGCAATATGATTCTGGCTTTGATTGCATGTATGCTGTTGGTTATTCCAAGTTCAGGTTCTACATGTTCTTCGATAGCTCCTTAGGTACTCGGTATTTGCCGCGGACTTCGACCCTGAGCCCTTATGACGATGTGCCCCTTCATATGGCCCATCCTCTGAGGTTTGATCCCCTCGTTCCACCCGTATTAGCCATAGACGCACCTATTCGTCATCCTCCTCATCTGACTCAGATCCTCTAAGGACCCCGGTGCCCGGCGGAGGTGAGGTCATCGCCCGATGGCCAACGGCTTCCTGCACGAGGAGTAGAGCCTCCGAGACGGATGCATTGTACATAGTAATAGGATAGTCTTAGGACCTTCCTGGCCTGCAAGACTGTGTATTATTAGTCTTCTTTTGTTACGTATCTGCTGCTATTATATTATTTCAACGGGGGAACTAGTCTTGTTCATTAAAGATTTTGACTAAGTTTGGGGTTGTTCTATTGTGGTTACCTTTTATGATAATGTATATATATGCTAAAAAACATAGAGGTCCATATATATATTTGATTTTGGCTATGACTATATATGTAGTACACTTCTTTATTCCTAATGTTGTCCGACTAGTGCATATTCAAAACATTAGTAATACCCCGCTAACTACCATGTTAGTACTCAAGGAGAATGTAGAAGTTGGAGGGTGTTACATTATGGTCTCGAGCCGATCTATCCTATCAGCCTGGGGATCAACAGACTATGTTTCCGTAGTAGTTGTTATGCATGATGATGCATATATATATATGTGTGTGTGTGTGTGTGTGTGTATGTGTGTGTGTGTGTGTGTGTGTGTGTATACGCTCCTGGTTGGAATATTTGATTTCCTGCCACACTTGGATTGGTATTGAGCCTGATCAACTCAATATTTTGTTTGGTGTGACAGGAATCAATGACTTCAATTGGCAAACCAGGAGCGAGACGGGAACAATGTGGATATGATGAACACTTTCCATGAAATGGCCGCAGCAATGAGGAGCAAGGTCCAAGTTGCTAACCGAATAATGGAACGATTACACCGCAATGAGGAGCATCACCCGGTCGGTAACCCACTGAGGAATGAAGTAGATGTAGATCTAGAAATTTCCTGAGTTTAGAAGGTAAACCCCCCACCTTTCCAAGCTTTGAATCCTACAAAGCGAGGAGTGGATCAAGGCAATGGAAAAAATTTTTCTCAAGTTCTACCCTCACAGAGATTCAAAAGGTAGCTTTTGCCACCTATATGGACAGATGGTGAATTTGGTGGGTAGGTACTTAGAGGACTTTGGAAGCCTCCGCATTCTGAGTCACCTGAACATCTTAAGGAGGCTTTTTCTCACAAGTCTTCCCAAGCTTCTCTGGAAATGCGAAGGAATTAGAATTTATGGCCCTTAGACAAGGTCCTATGAGTGTGGCGGAGTATACCGCCAAGTTTGAGGAACTGCAAATTTTCTCGATCTTACCGCGTGACCCAGAAGTTTGGAAATGCATGAAATATGAAGGGGGTCCACGTGAAGATATTGAAGCCAAGCTGAGCCTCTTGGAAATTCGAGATTATCCTACTTTGGTGAACAAGTGTCAACGCGTTGAGGAGTCTAACAAGAAGTTGGCAAACCTAAAGTACGCAAAACAATGTTAAGAGAGATTAACGCCCAAGGTCCTCGATTCAAGCCTATGCACTAATCTAAGGGAAGATTTCCATTAAAACAACAACAACAACAATAGTGGAAAATAGATTCAATCTCAGAAAGGGAGGCAATAAGGGAGTGTCTTAAATGTGGAAAATATCACAAGAGGGGCCCTTCCTGGACCACACAAATCACATGCTTCGGTTGTGGAAACCAGGATACAAGATCTTCGAGTGTCCTAATAAGAAGCTCGCAGCACGCCCAGGCCACAACAACAGGACGTGTTTTTATTTGGATGCCAAGAGGCTTCTCGTATACGATCTGATCCGAGGTAAGTGTAAAATAAATGAAATTATTAGAACATCCTATGATTCGGGTGCCTCCGTTCTTTATATCCTATGACTGTGTACAAAAGTTAGGATTACCTGTGTCTGAGTTATCATATGAACTCCTCGATCTGTCCACGACTCCTCCGCAAAGTCCTATGGGAACTTTCAAGCATGCATGACCACTTCTCTTTTATAAATGCCAGAGAATTTAATGCAAATTTGTTTTGTCTACCTTTGTGGCTTAGAAGTCATTTTAGGTATTGTAATGCCCCAACTTTTTTCCTGTCGTCAGAAATTACCGAATTACCTAGGTAATTTATATATAATTTGAGACCAAACAATCCTCAATAAAGGAATATAACATTAGAAGAGAAGTTAGGAGCAATTCCTACAAGAGTGCAAGCCCAGAATTTATACTACGTGTAAAATGACCAAAATGCCCCTGAGGTTATTTTCTGGGAAATGAGGATCGTGGGCACCCATCCTCAAGGGATGTTTTGATGTTAATAAAGGATTGTTTGTGTTATGTGTGTTAATAGAGGAGAAGAATCCTAATTTTGAGCTCAACGCGCGAAATGACCAAAACGCCCTTGTAGTGTTTTAATTCAGAATTGCAGTGCCGACTGAGTCCGAACCTCACTAAAATATTTTAAAAGGTGTTTTTAAGTTATGAATGACCCTTGGTTAAGTTGGGATAGTCCTAAAGATTTGGGTTAAATTGGGTTTTGCCCATGGTTGTGAGTTTTAAATTTTGAGATTTTCGATTTGTTAACGAAACCTAAACAATATTAGGCTCAAATTAAAGCTTATTAAATTCTAATTACTAATCTAGAGTCAAAATTATTTATTTAGATTGATTAGAACCTAAAATTGCTTAAAACACCCAAATTGCTTAGTAATTCACTTAAGCCCTTAACCGTAAATTCTAAATTGCATGAATACCTTGCCTACACCTAAATAATACATGGAACACACAAAATCCTCTTCCACAAGGCTGTAATGGACAAATTATTGAGTAATAAGTCAGAAAATTATTACACAAAAATCCAAAGAATGAAAACAAAGAATCATGAAAACATGGAAACATGATTCCATGTTTTAAGCCACCAAACAAAATGATTTTTCTTCCTTATTTTTTTCTCTAATTTTTGGTCAGATTTCCTTCCTTCCTTTGTCCATTTATGAGCTGCAAAATCTCTATAAATAGGCATGCTTGAAGATAGTTTAGATGCTTAGTTCATAACTTACACAAATTCTAGTCTTAGGAGCACCAAAAGCTTTCTTTCTTTCTTTCTCTTGGAAATTCTCCCTTCAGCTTTTCAAGGATATTTTGCTTCATTTCACTCAAGGAAACCAAGTTCTCTTCCTTTCTTTCAAATCAAATTAGGTAGGGAGGTGTTTAAGTTCATTTTATGCTAAGACAAGTTATGTTTCTAGCTCAAAAATGATGTTTTCATGAGCTTTCTTTTAAGTTTTCATTTTCAGTTTCTTCTTCCTTTTCTTTTTAAAGTATTTTGGCCATATGGCCTAGCTTATGATGAGACCATGGTTTGATGATGAGATTCTTGAGTGTTGGTTGCAAAGCTTTCACAAGTTAGATCTCTAAAACTTGAAGGTTTCACTAGTTTCCAAAGCTTCTAAAATTTCAGTTTTTCTTTCCTTATTTTCCTTTCATGGTTTTGGCCAAATGGCCTAGGAAGGAATGAAATGATGGCTTGATGATGAGGACCTTGAATATGGGTTGTAAATCCATCACAAGTTAGGCCTCTAAAGCTTGAACATTCCATTTAATGCAAAACTTTAAAGAATAATGTTTTTATCTTGAGGTTTGAATATGAAATATGTATTTTTTTACTTTGTCTTGCTAAGATACATATATGGGTTGAAATCATAATTTTCTTAAAGTCTTGAAGGAGCTCTAGTAAAGAGATCAAGTGAACTTGCATCCATGTTTAAGTTTATGTCTTGCACAACCATATTTATTTTATGTCATAACTAAATTCTCAAGAATAAATAAATGAACTTGCATATCTCATGTTTAAATTTCAAGCTTGCATTTCATGTTTAAATTTCAAGTTGTCACTTAATCTCTAAAGATAATAAAGAAGTTGCATCTCATGTTTATTTTATGCTCTCACTTTATTTTATAATGGCTAAAAGAATCAATGCATGATGTTTATTTTATGTCATCACCTAAAAATCCTAGAGCTCAAAGACTTGCCTATGAATCATAACGAAGAAATGAGATAATTGGAGTTAAAGAATTTATTCTTTAAGAAGTCTTGAGAATTGGAGCTTAAAAAAAAATGTAATTCTCTTCTCCTCACCGTCCTATGCGGACGGCGCTCCGATTTGCTTAAGATTCTCTTCTCCTAAGTCATATGCGGATTCCGCCGCTACAGTTTCTTGCATCATGTTTATATTACAAGTTCTTGCATCATGTTTAATTTTCAAGTCATCACCTTAAATCTTAAAGATAAAGAAATGGAATTGCATATCATGTTTATAATTCCAAGCTATCACCTTATAAAGATAAGATTAAAATAAGGTTGCATAGCATGGTAATAATTCTAAGATGTCACCTAAATCTCTAAAGCTCAAGACTTGCTCCTTTTATCTTAAGTGAAAGATTTAATTATGAACATTCTTTCAAGTTATAAATCGGTCCCATGGTTAAGTTAGGCCTAAAGTCCTATGACTTCTTTCAAGTTTAACAAAAAGAATTAGTTCTAAAAGAGTTTTAAAACTTTGTAAGAATTTTATGGGAAGCTAGTAATTTTATGTGTACTTAAAATGTGATTTGATGCTTATTAAGAATTTGGTGTCATTGATTGATTCCCTGGTTTGTATGTTATAGTTGCTATTGCAAACAATGAAAACTTATGCATGAAATAAGGACATATTTTGTTCCTGGAAGAAAGTGTATTCCTGTAAGAGTGCAATTTGGAAAGATTCTAGCTAAGGAAAGATTTGGTATTTAAGCGTGTCCATTGTGACCCACCTTCTTTTCCTGGAATCTCCAAATGCATGATTATAGTTGATATATATTATTCGGAATAAGACTGTAAATAAGAAAATGTTAGAATTATTATGAATTGAGTTGTAACATGCAAAGACTTAATGGTGACTTAAAATTTATGAGAAAATGATCCTGGACCCATCAAACTATAGGTGGTGAAAAGGTGATTCTAGCCCCCTAACTGTTCTCTCAAAAGGGTAGAGTTGGAATTTAACTTATCAAAAGGATAAGTATATGCTAGTGACGACTAGTAAGGTATGAGCTCATAACCTAGATTACTCCCAAAAGGGTGGAGTATAGGGTGGCCCAAGGAAAATAATGATGATGATAAGATTTTAAAGTCACCTAAGGTACTAAATAAATTATGTGCACCATGTCCATGTGTAGCTATTATGATATTCTTCTGTGCATAACATACATGAGTTGATGATAGAAATATGATGTTCTTCTATGCATGTTATATTAATGATGATGATGAGGAATATGATGTAATGATAAAAGAAAAGTTCATTATAAATATGACATGTTAAGATTATGATGCATTATAAGACGCATAATTAAAATTGGCCGAATCTCGGTAAAAGTATTTCTGAACTTAAAATTTAATCTTCGTATGTTCACTATTTTATAATAACCCCGAGATTCCTGGAGACTTTGATGATGACACCGTAGAAGGAGATCCCTCCTAAAATTCTTTAGTAAGATTCTCACTCCCTTTCCTTTATTTCCGTCATTGTCTTCAATTCAATGGCGACATTCGTCCTATTTTCGTTGACACCCCTACTTGGGAATTCCACTATGATCGGATGCATCATTTATCACTTTGAAGGAAGGTGCTCGGTTCGTGTCTTTATTTATGTAGGTCGTCCATTTGCACATCCTGTCCCTAGTTATCGTTTTTCTCCTACTTCTCCCTATGGCGATGAAATGGTTTTCGAACATGCACGTCCACTTGATGAAAGAATGTTACGTTCTTATCCCGCCTCATCTCCTGTCCATGGTTTCCAAGTATAATCCACGACGGATAATTTGAACTGATCCTTTTAAAGGACCCTCCTACTCATGCTTATTCTGAGAGCTTCTCTTCCTCCTCACGTGTAAGAGATAGTGAGGAACGGTTGAGCAGAGGTTAGCAAGAAGATCGTCCATGCGACCCGGCCTGGTGCATCTCGTGTGCCCTCTTCCGAGGAAGCTCGTAGATGATCGGGTTTCTTCCCCGTTTCCAAGACGAGTGGCCCTAGAAAGTTCTAAGTAGTCTTAAGAGTGTTATACATCCAAGTTTTAGAGTGCCCTTCCTAACTTTTAAGGTTATCTAGTTTAGGGGCATGAATTTCCTTATAAATAGTTTCCTATGGTGTGAAGGTGTAAGATATGATGTATGAACTTAACTCACCTTTGAGTGAGGTTATTGTATATATGTTGTGATGTGCATTATGGATGTTATGTGATGGAGCCAATATGATATATTTAGATTCTTAAATGTCTTATTTTACTACGCTTAATCATTTATGTTATGCGCGGCTACGATTTCAATTATGTTAAAAAAAAAATGGCTTGTAATTTCATTAAGTATTTTAAAATATGATGAAAGAACCAAAGCAAAGAGTAAAGTCTAGTCATTAATCCAATTCAACCTAGGTGTACTTGGTTAATTACTAAGTGTTACAGGTATGGATTCAGCTGGTACCAAATTATGTGCTTTTGCATTATTCAACTGGAACTGCTATATTTCTTCTCATGTCTTTCCTCTATTCCTGGTTCCCTTTTCTTTTACTTAGACCTAGTAACACCTAACCCTAGTAAGGTAGGCCGTCGGAATATGTCCTCCTCTCGGCTAATGAAGCCGAAAGTATCTATGACTGAATACGACTAGGTGGTGAGGGACTATCAGATGTGTTCCAGAATCGGGAGTTCCGGCCAAGGAGAAGTTGAATTCTCCATTGAGTTGGTTCCAGGACGGGTCCTATTTCCATTGTCCTTATAGGATGTCCCCCTTAGAATTGAAGGAATTAAAGTAAATTGAAGAGCTACTAGGGAAACACTTTATTAGACCTAGTGCATCGCCTTGGGGAAGCCCTGTTCTTTGGGTAAAGAGAAAAGGATAGGGGTATGAGGCTTTTGTGGATTTGTAGGAAGTTGAACAAGGTAACGATCAGAAAACAAACTGCTTCCTACCAAGATTGATAACCTTAACAATAAATTTAATGGAGCAATTGTTTTCTAAAGATTAACCTTAATAAGGATTTACATAAATTGAGAGTCTAAGAATAAGGACATACCAAGCTTTCCTTTTAGAACTCGATAACGGACATTATGAGTATAAAGTAATGTCTTTTGGATTAACAATGTGCTCCGGCGGTATTTATGGATTATATGAACCGAACTTTTCACTTCGTACTTGGATAAATTTGTAGTTGTCTTTTTATAGACGACATACTTATTATTCAAGGGCTGGAAGAGGAGCGTGGGGGAGAAGACATCTTAGGGTTGTGTTAAGGACTCTCCTTAAGGAAGAAGAGGAAGTTGTATGCTAAACCTGTTCAAAGTGTGAATTACTGAATAGGAGGTTTAGTTCCTTGGTCATGTGGTATCACGAGAAGGAGTTTGCGTAGATAGGCAGAGTAAATCCGTTCTTAATTGAGACGAACCAACTGCGTAATTGAATTAGAAGCTTTCTGTGAATTCACCTGGATACTATAGGCGATTTATTATGGGTTTTTCCAGCTAGTCTACCTTTGACCAAGTTAACTTGAAAGAATGCTCAATTCAGATGGACGAATGTGAGAATAGTTTTCAGAGTTGAAGCAGAAGTTGACCACGGCTCCTGTCTTGGTGCTACCAAATCCTCAAGGAACACTTGGAGGTTTATTGTGATGCTTCTAGTAAGGGCTTAGGGTGTGTGCTTATGCGGAGCATAGAAATGTGGTTGCTTATGCCTCTCGGTAGTTGAGACCCCACGAGGTGAACTATCCAACCCATGATCTTGAGCTGCAAGGTTGTGGTTTTTGCTCTAAAGATCTGGCGACACCATCTCTTATGGTGTACAATTAAATGTCTTCTTAGATCATAAGACTTGAGAATCCTCTTGATTCAAAAAATAAATACTGAGACAAAGACGTGCAATAAAATTTTCTCCTTAAGGATTCAGACAATTTGAACTACCACAGGCAAGGCAAACGTTGGACTAATACATCAGCGGAAACCCTAAGATGTAGCATGCATGATGAGTCTAAGGAAACGAACTGATTAGAAGCTACAAGAACTTTAGCTTAGACACGTCTGTTAGCCTTACCGAAGGTGTGGCATTAGGTCAGATTAGAATAACCAGCGGTTCCGAACGAATTTTGGCTGCACGCCTGAAGATCAAGAGCTTCAAGAAATTTTAAAATCAACTCACACTAAGAAGTTACGGAATTTCACGAGACAGCGGGTATATGGAGGTATAGGGACAAGGTTCTGTGTACCTGCAAGTGGTACTTGTTGGGAATGAGATTTGAAGAGGCACACAAAGGTGAATTTGTAAACACCTAATAATAACCCAATACACCTAGGCAGTATGATTAATTACTTACTCTTTGCTGAGTTCCTTAATCATGCTTTGAAAATACTTAGTGAAATTACAGCCATTTTTTTTAAACATAATTGAAAACGTGAGCCGCGCTAACGTGAATGATAGCAAAATTTAAAGACACATAAATTACAAACATCACATCATAATATATTGGCTCCATCATACAGCATCCATAATTACATATCATATAGATATTTTGCCTACCAACAGATAAGACTAATAGGCAATCTAATAAAACATAAATAATATATGGATGGAAGGACATCCATTAATGGCACCTAGTAATAACACTCAGGGATAGGATAGATACTGAAATATAAGAGTTAAACTAGCAAGATTCAAGTTCACACTTGCGTGACAGCCTCAATGTGATTCACGAACGCTTCCTTCTGTTTTCTGAAGACGAGATGGAAAGAAAAATAGAGGGAGTGAGAAACTTATAAAGAATCTCAATAGGGTACTCACCTCATGATGCATTGTGTCATCATCATCGTCCCAAGGAACCTCGGGTTATTATGAAATAGTGAGCATGCTAAGATTGATTTATTAAGTTTGAAAATATACTTTACCGAGGTTCGTCGGACTTAATCATGCGTCTTATAATGCATCATAAACTTAGCATGTCATGTTTATAATGAACTTTTCCTTTCATATATAATAACATAGTTATGCATAATCACATCATATTCCTCATCATCATTTCATAATACTATGCATCACAGAACATCATATTTCTCATCATCTCATAAATACTATGCATAGCAGAACATCATATTCACATAATGCATTTACTTAGTTTCTTAGGTGACTTAAAGTTACTTTCATCATCATTTTCCTGGGCCACCCTATACTCCACCCTTTTGGGAGTAATCTAGGTTATGAGCTCATACCTTGCTAGTCGTCACCGCACATACTTATCCCTTTTGATAAGTAAAAATTCCGTCTCTACCCTTTTGAGAGAACGGACTAGGGGCAAGAATCACCTTCACCGCCTATAGTTTGACGGGTCCAAAGGATCATTTCCTCATATTTTTTGAGTCACCTTTAAGTCTTTGCATGTTATATCATAATACAATTCTTCATTCATAATCATCATAACATTTTCTCATTTATAGTCTTATGCAGAAATAATATATACCAACTGTAATCATGCATCCTGGGAGATTCCAGGAAAGAGAGGTGGGTCACAATGGACACGCTTAAATACCAAATCCTTAGCCAATTCTTCCAAATTGCACTCTTCCATGATACACTTCTCAGTAACAAAATATGTCTTTATTTTCATGCATAAGTTTTCATTGTTTGCAACAGCAACTATAACATACAACCAGGGAATCAATCAATGACACCAAATTCTTAATAAGCATCAAATCATATTTTAAGTACACATAAATTACTAGCTTCCCATAAAATTCTTACAAAGTTTTAAAACTCTTTTAGAACTAATTCTTTTTGTTAAACTTGAAAGAAGTCATAGGACTTTAGGCCTAACTTAACCATGGGACCGATTTATAACTTGAAAGAATGTTCATAATTAAATCTTTCACTTAAGATAAAAGGAGCAAGTCTTGAGCTTTAGAGATTTAGGTGACATCTTTGAATTATTACCATGCTATGCAACCTTATTTTAATCTTATCTTTATAAGGTGATAGCTTGGAATTATAAACATGATATGCAATTCCATTTCTTTATCTTTAAGATTTAAGGTGATAACTTGAAAATTAAACATGATGCAAGAACTTGTAATATAAACATGATGCAAGAGAACAAAGGCGTAGGTTCTGCAGGCAGAGTCAAGGGAAGAAACTTAGCAACCGAGCGGCGTATCCGCACAGGACCGGTAAGGGAGAAGAGAATTACATTTTTTATTTTTTAACTCCAATTCTAGACCTTAAAGAATAAATTCTTTAACTCCAATTATCTTATTTCTTCGCTTATGATTCATAGGCAAGTCTTTGACTCTAGGATTTTTAGGTGATGACATAAAATAAACATGACATGCATTGATTCTTTAGCCATTATAAAATAAAGTGAGAGCATAAAATAAACATGAGATGCAACTTCTTATTATCTTTAGAGATTAAGTGACAACTTGAAATTTAAACATGAAATGCAAGCTTGAAATTTAAACATGAGATATGCAAGTTCATTTATTTATTCTTGAGAATTTAGTTATGACATAAAATAAATATGGTTGTGCAAGGCATAAACTTAAACATGGATGCAAGTTCACTTATACTTCTAGAGCTCCTTCAAGACTTTAAGAGAATTATGTTTTCAACCCAATATATGTATCTTAGCAAGACAAAGTAAAAATACATATTTCATATTAAACCTCAAGATGAAATCATCATTCTTTAAAGTTTTGCATTAAATGGAATGTTCAAGCTTTAAGGCCTAACTTGTGATGGATTTACAACCATATTCAAGGTCCTCATCATCAAGCCATCATTTCATTCTTCCTAGCCATTTGCAAAAACCATGAAAGGAAAATAAAGCAAAAAACTGAAATTTTAGAAGCTTTGAAAACTAGTGAAACCTTCAAGTTTTAAGATCTAACTTGTGAAAGCTTTGCAACCAACACTCAGAGTCATCATCAAACCATGGTCTCATCATAAGCTAGGCCATATGGCAAAATACTTTAAAAGAAAGGAAGAAGAAACTGAAAATGAAAACTTAAAAGAAAGCTCATGAAAACATCATTTTTGAGCTAGAAACATAACTTGTCTTAGCATAAAATGAACTTAAAACACCTCCCTACCTAATTTGATTTGAAAGAAAGGAAGAGAACTTGGTTTCCTTGAGTGAAATGAAGCAAAATATTCTTGAAAACTTGAAGAAGAATTCAGCCAAGAAGAGGAGGAAATGAGAGCTTTTGGTGCTCCTAAAACTAGAATTTGTGTAAGTTATGAGCAAGCTCTAAACTCCTCAAGCATGCCTATTTATAGAGGAATTCAAGCTCATAAATGACAAGAGGAGGAGGATAATTTTGATTTTTCATGGGGAACAAAGGGAGGAAAATCATTTCTTTGTTTAAGGCATGTTTTATGCCATGTTTAGGGAATTTTTTGGCATTTTGTTTTAGTGATTATTTGCAATAATTCTAATGATTATGGCTCAATAATTTCGTGCATTACAGCCTCATGGAAGAGGATTTTGTGTGTTCCATGTATTATTTAGGTGTAGGCAAGGTATTCATGCAATTTAGAGAATTTACGGTTAAAGGTTAGGTGAATTACTAAGCAATTTGAGTGTTTTAAAGCAATTTTAGGTTCTAATCAATTTAAATAAATAATTTTGACTCTAGATTAATAATTAGAATTTAATAAGCTTTAATTTGAGCCTAATATTGCTTAGGTTTGTTTAACGAATCAAAAATCTCAAAATTTGTAAAACTTCACAAAGACTGGCAAAATGGTCATTTTACTTAAAAATTGCCCGAGACCACCCGAGCTTAACCAATGGTTAATCATGGCTTAAAAACACCTTTTAACACATTTTAGTGAGGTTCGGCTAAGTCCACAAATATGGAGTTAAAAAGCGTAAGGGCGTTTTGGTCATTTCGCGCGTCAAACTCAAAATTAGGATTCTTCTCCTCTATTAACACACATAACACAAACAATCCCTTATTAACATCAAAACATCCCCTTGAGGATGGGTGGGGCCCACGATCCTCATTTTCTGAGTAAATAACCTTAGGGGCATTTTGGTCATTTTACACGTAAGAAAATTGGGGTTTGCAATACTTGCACGAATTGCTCCTAACTTCTCTTCTAACGTTATATTCCTTTATTAAGGATTGTTTGGTCTCAAATTTTATATAATATTTACCTACGGTAATTCGGTAATTCCTAATGAATTAAAATTCCAGTAAAAATTGGGCGTTACATCCCCTCCTTAAAAGATTCGCCCTCGAAATCGCTACCTTAGAGACGCTGAATGTGCTTGCATATCTTATTCCAGCTTCCATGTAACTTCTTCGGTTTCATCTTGTCCCCATGCTACTTTGACTAGGGGTACAACCTTGTTCCTTAATTGCTTAACTCCTCGCTCAACGATTCTCGTGGGTGGTAAGTTAAACGTTAGGTCATCTCTTAATTGTACATGTTCTGGCTCTAGTACATGACTTGGGTCAGAATGATATTTCCTTAACTGGAAGACATGGAAAACATCATGAAGGTTGGGCAGACTCGGGGGTAGGGCTATACGGTAGGCTACAGATCCTATTTTGCTAAGGATTTCAAACGACCAAGAAATCTAGGGCTCAATTTCTTTACTTTATTGCTCGGCCTATGCCTGTGGTGGGGGTGATTCTAGGAACACATGGTCCCCTTCTTGAAAATCTAGCGGTTTTCACCGCTTGTCCGCATAGTTTTTCTGCGACTTTGAGCGGTAAGAATTTTATCCCTAATCTTCTTGATTTGTCCGTCGTTTCCCTCACAATATCCGGTCCAAGTAACTTTGCTCTCCGAGCTCATACCAACATAGAGGTGATTGACACTTCGTCCATAGAGGGCCTCGTATGGTGCCATACCGATACTTGCATGATAACTGTTGTTATATGCAAATTCAAAATAATAAGGTACTTATCCCAACTCTTCTTTGATCTAAAACACATGCCCTCAACATGTCCTCCAAAGTTTGGATAGTTTTTTCAGATTGACCGTCCGTTTGGGTGATAAGCCGTGCTCAAACACACTTGAACCAAACGCCTTCTGAAAGGCTCCCCAAACCGTGACGTGAATCGCGGATCTCGATCCGAGATTATCGTCGACGGTACTTCGTGTAACCTTACTATCTCCTGAATATATAATTGTGCTAACCTATCCAAGGAATAAGTCACCTTAATAGGTAAAAAGTCTGACTTCAGTCAACCGATCCACTATTACCAAATGGCGTCATGATTCGCTTGGGTCCTCGGTAGTCCAGTTACAAAATCCATGGAGACACTATCCCACTTCCACTCGGGGATTGATAGGGGTTGCAACATTCAGAGGGTCTTTGGTGCTCAATCTTCACCTTTTGACATACCAAGCATTTATTCACCCATGTGCACACATCCTTTTTCAATCCAGGCCACAGAACATCTTCCTCAAATCTTGATACATCTTGGTGGCACCAGGATGAAGGGTAAAATGGCTCTTATGGGCTTCCTCCAAAATATCCTTTCGGAGGTCACCACTAAGGTACACATATACGACCTTCAAACCTCCACAAACTATCATTCCCTTGGGTAAAACCTTTCAACTCTGAGCTCTTACTGCTTAAGGTCTCTTGAAATTCCGTATCTTCCCTTTGGGCTTGAGCAATTCTTTCCTTGAATTCACTCGTCACACTAAGGTGACAAGCTCTTATGCCCTTAGTGGTCAAGGTCATTCCTAGGTTGAGGTCTTTAAATTGCTCAATTAACTCAATCTCTTTCACCATCAACGGGACACTTGTAAGGATTTCCTACTAGGCATCAGCTACAACATTAGCTTTACCTGGATGATAGTTTAACCCAAAATCATAATCTTTTAAAAACTCCATCCACCTTCTTTGCCTCATGTTTAGCTCTTTTTGATCAAAGAGATATTTCAAACTCTTGTGATCAAAAAACACCTCAAACCTCACTCCGTATAAATGGTGTCTCCAAATCTTTAGAGCAAACACGACACGGCTAACTCAAGGTCATGGGTGGGGTAATTTGCCTCATGTGGCTTGAGTTGCCTCGATGCATAGGCCACCACTTGCCTATCTCATCAGTACACAACCCAAACCCTTCCTCGAAGCATCACAGTACACTTCGAAAGGCACATTGGGTCGAGTGACACTAAAACGGGGTTGAGGTTAGCTTGTGTTTCAGCTCTTGAAAGCTCTTTTCACACTCGAGGTCCATGAAAAAGAGGTGTTTTTCCTAGTTAGCTTAGTCAGAGGAAGGGAAATCTGGGAAAATCCCTTGATAAACCGACGGTAATAACCAGCTAAACCTAAGAAGCTCCTTACTTCAGACCGTGGTTGGTCTTTCCCAGTTTCAACCGTTTCCACCTTACTAGGATCTCCAATTCCTTTCTAGATACTACATGCCCTAAAAATTTCACCTCATCCAACTAGAATTCACACTTAGAAAGCTTGGCATATAGTTTCTTTTCCTTCAGGATTTCCAGGACTATGGTTAGGTGGCGTTCATGCTCCTCGTGGGTCTTAGAGTAGATGAGAATGTCATCTATAAAGACAACCACAAACTGATCTAAATAGGGTCTAAAGATCCTATTCATGTAATCCATAAAAATTGCCGGAGCATTGGTTAATCCAAAGGACATTACTCCAAACTCAAAATGGCCGTATCGGGATACGAAAGGCCATTTTCGGTATATCTTCATCTCTCACCCTAATCTGGGTAAACCTGACCTCAAATCAATCTTAGAAAACATTTTGTGCCTTTAAGCTGGTCCATCAAGTCATCTATCCTAGGCAAAGGGTATTTGTTCTTCACTGTCACTTTATTCAATTGCCTATAGTCAACACACATCCTCATACTCCCATCCTTTTTCTTCACAAACAACACAAGGGCTCCCCAAGGTGACGCACTAGGCTAACAAACTTTTTTCCAATAAATCCTCCAATTGAGCTTTCAACTCGGTCAACTCTAATGGGGACATCCTGTATGGGGCTATGGATATGGGACCTGCAGAAGCAATTCTATGGAAAACTCTATCTCTCTCTGGGGGAAACTCTAGTATCTCATTTGGAAATACTTCGGGATAATTTCTTACTATTGGTATCTCATCGATACTTTGCTCAAAGTCTACATCACTAGCGGCTAGGAAAATATAACCTTTACTCTCACCCTTACCAGTCCATTTCTACAGCGTTATGTAAAGACTTATGGGTTTCTTAGGTCTAATGGAACGGGAGAAAAGTAATGGTTTTCTCATAAGGTTAACGTACACGGTTGGCTTCAAGCCAATCCATGCCAAGAATCACATCTAAACCTTGCATGGGTAAGCAAATGAGATCTAAAACAAATGATCTATTCTCAATAACAAAATGGCAATCTAAACAACATTTACAAGTCCTAACGGGTTTCCAGGAGGGTAGAAACAATAAGGTCAAAAGGAAGCTCGGTTATATGCAAGTTAAGGGTTTTAACACATGAGTGGGAGATAAAAATGGGAAGCGCCAGAATCATCCAGTACAATTAAGTTTCTACCATACATATTACACTTACCTTCCACGAGATTTTGACTTTGTCGTTTCTTCAGGACATTAACGGTGAATACCCTTCCTTGGTATTCTGGCTTGGGATTGGGGGTTGCGGGTTCCTTTCTTGCATTCTGGGAGTAATGACCTAGTTTTCCACCGATAGCACACGTTTGTTCCGCTCGACATGGCATGCTCCCATGATTCTTGCCGCACTTGGACATTCCATGGATGGCACGGGTCGTGGAGGTCCTGGACCTCTTTGTGGTGCTTCCCTTTATTGTTATTATTGTTGTTGTTGCGATTGTTGCTGGGATTATTATAGCGGTTGTTGTTGTTGTTCGGTCTTCCTTGATGAAAGTTCCTTTGTGGCACTTGTGATCTTGATTGATGTGGAAATGGAGGTCGATTTTGCCTCTTGAACTGTTGACCTTGAGGTGTCAGCTTTTTGATGATATTCTAGACTTTGAAGTACCCAGCTTCTCTACCCTTCTTCAATGATGCGGCATTTGTTGATTAAGGTAGAAATCTAATTTCCAAGTGCGCAACTGCCACATTAAGTTCTCCTTTAACCCTAACTCGTATTTAATGCATTTCCAATACTCATCAAGGGTTACCTTGGTACATCCTTGAGAACTTAATGAGTTCCTCAAATCTGGCAGGATACCGAGCCACATTCATATTCCCCTGGACAAGTTGCATGAATTCAATGTCCTTAGCATTTCTAACCGACTCCGGAAAGTACTTCTGTAAAAATGGACCTTGAATAATTCCCAATCAATGTCCACTTCGGTTGCCTCCAGGAGTCTTCGAACACCAGTCCACCAGAAGCCGGCATCACCCTCAAGCATGTGGGTGGCAAAAGTGACCTTCTACTCCTTAACATGGAACTACACAAAGACCTTCTCAATATTCGAAATCCATTCATCTGCTACATTAGGATTCAGGGTCCCCGAAAAGGGTGGATTCGCCTTACGAAATTCCCGAAACGAGCATGTTCGGGAATTTCATGTCCTTGATTTATATTAGCTTGACGTTGATCCATCCGTTCCATCATCATTCTCATGGTCCTTGCTACGCGCGAAGTGCTTCAGCGGTCTCATTATCTTGGTTATTCTGTCGCGCTAGCTAGTCTGTTGTCGTCGTGCCATTGGTCCCTATACACACAAAACAGCAACACTGAGGTGATCAGGCCCAATATTCCATGCAAAGTGAGCAAGTTACCATGGCACTTTCAACATACAGTAGTCATGTATTTTAATCCTCAAGCTCATCCTAATGATAAACATCTACACATGACATTACTAACGTATTATGCTTTAGAAGCATAGCCAGTCCAATCCTCAGGCTCGTGAGAACCGAACTCTCTGATACCAAAATGTAACACCCTAATAATTAACCCAATACACCTAGGATGATTAATTACTAGACTTTACTCTTTGCTTCAGTTCCTTAATCATGCTTTGAAAATACTTAGTGAAATTACGAGCCATTTTTTTTTTAACATAATTGAAAACGTGAGCCACGTAACGTGAATGATTTAGCAAAATTTAAAAGACACATAGGAATTTACAAACATCACATCATAATATATTGGCTCCATCATACAGCATCCATAATTACATATCATATAGATATTTTGCCTACCAACAGAATAAGACTAAGTGTAGGCAATCTAATAAAACATAAATAATATATGGATGGAAGGACATCCATTAATGGCACCTAGTAATAACACTCCAGGGATAGGGATAGATATCTGAAATATACGAGTGAAACTAGCAGGATTCAAGTTCAGCTCCGGTGATAGCCTCAATGTGATTCACGAACGCTTCCTTCGTTTCTTGAAGACGAGATGGAAAGAAAAATAGAGGGAGTGAGAAACTTATAAAGAAATCTCATAGGGTACTCACCTCATGATGCATTGTGTCATCATCATCGTCCCCAGGAACCTCGGGTTATTATGAAATAGTGAGCATGCTAAGATTGATTTATTAAGTTCGAAAATATACTTTACCGAGGTTCGTCGGTTTAATCATGCGTCTTATAATGCATCATAAACTTAGCATGTCATGTTTATAATGAACTTTTCCTTTCATATATAATAACATAGTTATGCATAAAATCACATCATATTCCTCATCATCATTTCATAATACTATGCATAGCAGAACATCATATTTCTCATCATCATCTCATAAATACTATGCATAGCAGAACATCATATTCACATAATGCATTTACTTAGTTTCTTAGGTGACTTAAAGTTACTTTCATCATCATTTTCCTGGGCCACCCTATACTCCACCCTTTTGGGAGTAATCTAGGTTATGAGCTCATACCTTGCTAGTCGTCACCAGCATATACTTATCCCTTTTGATAAGTAAAAATTCCGTCTCTACCCTTTTGAGAGAGACTGGGGCAAGAATCACCTTTTCACCGCCTATAGTTTGATGGGTCCAAAGGATCATTTTCTCATATATTTTGAGTCACCTTTAAGTCTTTGCATGTTATATCATAATACAATTCTTCATTCATAATCATCATAACATTTTCTCATTTATAGTCTTATGCCAAAATAATATATACCAACTGTAATCATGCATCTGGAGATTCAGGAAAGAGAGGTGGGTCACAATGGACACGCTTAAATACCAAATCTTTCCTTAGCAGAATCTTTCCAAATTGCACTCTTACAGGAATACACTTTCTTCCAGGAACAGAATATGTCTTTATTTCATGCATAAGTTTTCATTGTTTGCAACAACAACTATAACATACAAACCAGGGAATCAATCAATGACACCAAATTCTTAATAAGCATCAAATCACATTTTAAGTACACATAAATTACTAGCTTCCCATAAAATTCTTACAAAGTTTTAAAACTCTTTTAGAACTAATTCTTTTTGTTAAACTTGAAAGAAGTCATAGGACTTTAGGCCTAAATTAACCATGGGACCGATTTATAACTTGAAAGAATGTTCATAATTAAATCTTTCACTTAAGATAAAAGGAGCAAGTCTTGAGCTTTAGAGATTTAGGTGACATCTTTGAATTATTACCATGCTATGCAACCTTATTTTAATCTTATCTTTATAAGGTGATAGCTTGGAATTATAAACATGATATGCAATTCCATTTCTTTATCTTTAAGATTTAAGGTGATAACTTGAAAATTAAACATGATGCAAGAACTTGTAATATAAACATGATGCAAGAAACTGAGGCAATCCGCAGGACCAGGAGAGGGGAAGAGAATCTTAAGCAAGCGCGGTAGTCCGCATAGGAGGTGAGAAGAGAATTACATTTTTTTTTAAGCTCCAATTCTCAAGACTTCTTAAAGAATAAATTCTTTAACTCCAATTATCTTATTTCTTTGCTTATGATTCATAGGCAAGTCTTTGAGCTCTAGGATTTTTAGGTGATGACATAAAATAAACATGCCATGCATTGATTCTTTTAGCCATTATAAAATAAAGTGAGAGCATAAAATAAACATGAGATGCAACTTCTTTATTATCTTTAGAGATTAAGTGACAACTTGAAATTTAAACATGAAATGCAAGCTTGAAATTTAAACATGAGATATGCAAGTTCATTTATTTATTCTTGAGAATTTAGTTATGACATAAAATAAATATGGTTATGCAAGGCATAAACTTAAACATGGATGCAAGTTCATTTGATTTCTTTACTAGAGCTCCTTCAAGACTTTAAGAGAATTATGTTTTCAACCCAATATATGTATCTTAGCAAGACAAAGTAAAAATACATATTTCATATTCAAACCTCAAGATAAAAACATTATTCTTTAAAGTTTTGCATTAAATGGAATGTTCAAGCTTTAGAGGCCTAACTTGTGATGGATTTACAACCCATATTCAAGGTCCTCATCATCAAGCCATCATTTCATTCCTTCCTAGGCCATTTGGCCAAAACCATGAAAGGAAAATAAGGAAAGAAAAACTGAAATTTTAGAAGCTTTGGAAACTAGTGAAACCTTCAAGTTTTAGAGATCTAACTTGTGAAAGCTTTGCAACCAACACTCAAGAATCTCATCATCAAACCATGGTCTCATCATAAGCTAGGCCATATGGCCAAAATACTTTAAAAAGAAGGAAGAAGAAACTGAAAATGAAAACTTAAAAGAAAGCTCATGAAAACATCATTTTTGAGCTAGAAACATAACTTGTCAAAGCATAAAATGAACTTAAAACACCTCCCTACCTAATTTGATTTGAAAGAAAGGAAGAGAACTTGGTTTCCTTGAGTGAAATGAAGCAAAATATTCTTGAAAACTTGAAGAAAGAATTCAGCCAAGAGGAGGAGGAAAGAAAGCTTTTGGTGCTCCTAAAACTAGAATTTGTGTAAGTTATGAACAAGCATCTAAACTCCTCAAGCATGCCTATTTATAGAGAATTCAAGCTCATAAATGGACAAGAGGAGGAGGAAATTTTCCAAATTTTCAGGGGAAAAAAGGAAGAAAATCATTTGTTTGTTTAAGGCATGTTTTATGCCATGTTTTAGAATTTTTGGCATTTTGTTTTAGTGCATTATCTTGTAATAATTCTAATGATTATGGCTGAATAATTTGTGCATTACAGCCTCATGGAAGAGGATTTTGTGTGTTCCATGTATTATTTAGGTGTAGGCAAGGTATTCATGCAATTTAGAGAATTTACGGTTAAGGGCTTAGGTGAATTAGTAAGCAATTTGGGTGTTTTAAGCAATTTTAGGTTCTAATCAATTTAAATAAATAATTTTGACTCTAGATTAGTAATTAGAATTTAATAAGCTTTAATTTGAGCCTAATATTGCTTAGGTTTCGTTAGACGAATCAAAAATCTCAAAATTTGTAAAACTGCACAACAGGGGCAAAACGGTCATTTTACTTAAAAATTGCCCGAGACCAGAGCTTAACCAATGGTTAATCATGGCTTAAAAACACCTTTTAACACATTTTAGTGAGGTTCGGGCTAAGTCGGCACGCAATCGAGTTAAAACGCTAAGGGCGTTTTGGTCATTTCACGCGGAGCTCAAAATTAGGATTCTTCCTCTATTAACACACATAACACAAACAATCCCTTATTAACATCAAAACATCCCCTTGAGGATGGGTGGGGCCCACGATCCTCATTTTCTGAGTAAAATAACCTCAGGGGCATTTTGGTCATTTTACACGTACAGAAATTGGGGTTTGCAATACTTGCACGAATTGCTCCTAACTTCTCTTCTAACGTTATATTCCTTTATTAAGGATTGTTTGGTCTCAAATTTTATATAATATTTACCTACGGAATTCTGGTAATTCCTAATGACAGGAAAAATTACAAAAATTGGGCGTTACAAATTCACCATATACCCTGGGACTAGTAAGATGTATGAGACTCTCAAGAGAATGTTTTGGTGGCCTGGGATGAAGACGGATATAGCGAGTTTGTTCGCAAGTGTTTAACTTATCAAAAGTCAAAATAGAACACCAGAGGCTGGAACCTTACAACCCTTAGAGATCCCAGAATGGAAGTGGGAAAGTATC
Organism: Dalbergia oliveri; assembly: GCA_030441495.1. Lineage (NCBI taxonomy): Eukaryota > Viridiplantae > Streptophyta > Magnoliopsida > Fabales > Fabaceae > Dalbergia > Dalbergia oliveri. The sequence continues at coordinate 23,153 of JAMLFY010000722.1, forward strand.
TTCATGGATTTCGTAATGGGTTTACCAAGGACGTCTTCAAGGCTATGATGCTATATGGGTCATAGTGGATAGCTAACAAGTCCTCATTTCTTACCCATCAAAGCTAATTATCATTTGGATAGGTTAGCTTCCTTGTATATCCAAGATAGTGAGGCTAACCGGTGTTCCTTCTTCAATAGTTTGATAGGACCCCGTTTACTTCAAGGTTCTAGGAGCTTCCAACGGGCCTTTGGAACCAGTGTTTGAGTACAGCTTATCACCCTAAACGGATGGGCAGCCAAACACACCATACAGACTTTGGAAGATATGCTGAGGGCATGCATGATTGAGCAGAAAGGGAGTTGGATAAAACTTTGTGGAGTTTGCTTATAATAACAGCTATCATGCTAGTATTGGCATAGCCCCATATGAAGCCTTGTATGGAAGGAAATGTAGTCCCCATTATGTTGGTACAATTCAGGAGAAGCAAGATTGTTGGACAGACTCAGTTAATTCAGACGAAACAAATCCAGAAGATTAAGGATAAATCCTCGTTTAGAGTCGTCAAAAGAGATGGGATAACCGAAGAAAGCCTTTAGAGTTTAAAGAGGGAGAACATGTTCCTGAGGGTCACACCCATGCTGGCGTAGGTAGAGTCTTTGAAGGTCAAAATGTTGTCACCTAGGTTTATAGGTCCTTTTCAAATTCTTCAACGAATTGGGTAGCCTTGTCAATAGCCCTACCCTCGTCTTTATCCAATCTCCATAATGTCTTCCATGTATCTCAACTTAATGTACCACCCAGACTCACCCATATCATTAAACCCGAATCTATAGTTACGGGACGACTTGAGGTTTCAAATGCCTCCCGCTGAGATCGTGGATAGAGAGATTAAGAAACTGAGGAATAAAGCAATGCAACTAGTCAAAGTAGCTTGGGGTGGCTAGGAAATGAAGAATTCACATGGGAGTTAGAGTCAACTATGAAGAAAGACTATCTGGAATTGTTTCCAGGTACGAAATTTTGAGGGCAAAATTTTTTCTTAGGTGGGTGGTAATGTAACATCCTAGTTTTCTTCAGGATATTAATTGAGGAAAACTTAATAGGAATATTAGAATTCTGGAGACGTGGTTATGATGAGCATGGCTTCATGAGCGAGTACCAAAAAAAAATAGTACTTCGTGGGCCCGCACATTATCGTAGCATGGCTTCGTGAGCGAGTAGCTTGGCCATCGAAACTGGAGAATTTGGGACCCAGAGGTGCCCCAAAGTTAGGGAACATGAAAATAAGATTAGACAAGTGTGGAAATGATAATGTTATGCTTAGAATTGCTTTACGGATATATCGGGTAGATCGGGTATGGTGTTTACCCGTTCGGTGAGATTTCTGTGCGGTTTTTACACCGAAAGACACTCTTATAACTACAACTAGATAATATCCCCCAAATCAAGACAAGTGGAAAGCCAAGATTTAATCTTCAAATCCAAGATCAAATCCTAGCCATCCATCATAGCCTAGTCACCAAATTCATCATGATTTTTTAACAAATATCTTGCCTTGCATTTATTACAAGCCTAGTCACGCAATCTTCTTAACCAAGCCAAGCATCATTTTCATCCTTGCAAGGGAAAAACCAGAGGATGAAGTGCCTCCATAGCCAAGAACTCCATCTTGCTTTCATCTCACAAAAACCTTAGCTTAGAATCATCAAAACCCAAATATTCCTTCACAAAAATTGATCTACACTTCCACCTCTACAATTATAACCGATTGAAATTTCAAAAGCCTCATCCTTCTTGCACATCCATCATAGATCAGAGGAGGGTTTGAAGTTGTGTGGGGAGTTTTGGTTGTGAAGAAATCCCACC
>JAMLFY010000723.1:0-25000 GCA_030441495.1 Dalbergia oliveri
TTCTGAAAGTCAAATTTAAATTATAAATTGCATCTTATTTGAGTAATTGAGAGTTTTAATTAAGTATTTCTAATTTGTTATGTATATCTCTATAATAAAATGACTATGAATTTAGTTATCAATAAATAAATAACATATAAAATGTTTCTTTCAAGGATATTATAGCACAAATATTTTATAAGAACTTTAAAATCTTATTTCATAAATTAACCAATATATATAGAATAGATTAATAAAACTGAATGTGAATGTCTCTAATAATAAAATATAAAAGTGTGATAAATATTCTATTTTTTCTTTGATATATACTTATAAACTTAGCTTAAATATATTTTATTTTTATATATATGTATTAAAACATATGAGAGGACAAGGGCTAAGGCCGCTACTTGCCCCCCTTCTCTATCCGTCCCCGAACATGTGTACATCATGCGTGACTCCTATTAATAATTTAAGAGTGATTAATATCTACTCTTACTTTACCAATCTCTTTCCTTTAAATGAGTGAAATCTTAAATTTAGAATTTAGAGTTTTTATTTTATGTGAAATTTAGATTTTTTTTTTTTTGTCTGAGTAAGCAGTTGTAAATAGTTTAGGGTGAAAGACAGACTTATTCCAATTCCTATTCGAGGCTAAAACATGCTTTTGAATTCATGCAGCTTACAAAAGAGTGACGTTAGAGAGCCTAGAAATATTTGCGGAATTTACCCAAAAAAGAAAATACCAAAAAAATAGATAAATACTTCCTCAAAAATGGGTCGAACTTGGATATATTCCTTCATCTCACAATATTTATTTTAGTGAGTGGGACGGAGGGAGTATGTGACAAATTGTTAATGATAGGATAACAATCATAAATTGTCACAAAGATTATTTTGTTTTGCTAATAAGTGTCCCTAGGATATTATTTAAGGATACTAAAAGAGGCAAATTTTAAAATATTTTGTGGACATCATAATTTAAAAACATAAAATCTCATATTTTTAATAATAAACTATCCTTTTTTTTTTCAACAAATGCTCTAAATACACCCATTAACAAAATCCAAAGAATAAAGGAAAAATTTTAGGCGCTGTTAGAGCAAGAAAAAATAGCTCTATCCTATTTATTAATTGATATATTTATTGTATTAAAAGTATTGAAAAAGTGGAATAGAATAATAATTTATAAAATTTATATATTAATTAATAAGTAAATTAGAGCAAATATTTTCTCTTATCCTCAATAAACCTAAGTATTTCTCAAGATTAAAATGCTCCTACCATATTTTATCAATTAGTTCGGACAATCAACTTTTCGCAGATTGTTTTGGTTGGTGAGTACTTTCTTTTTATGACACTCGTTAATAAAAGAATTTAACAATTAATTGGAGTTAAGATGACACTCTTCCTGTTTCAAAATAAATATTTTTTATATTTTAAATATATTTATAAATTGATATATTTAGATATGTTTGTGTTCATATATATTAGTTTATAAATATATTAAAAGACTGAAAAAGGTATTTACTTTGAAATGAAAGGAGTATACGAGTGAAAACAACCAAACAAGTTAATTTTTATTCACATAGCTTCTTTTTTTTCACTTTAAAAACTATATTGATTATAATAAGATTTGAATTAACCACCTTATATACACTATCCAAATTATCACCATTAGATAAATCATAATGACTTAATCACATAATTTTAAAATAGAGTTTTTTTTTTAAATTCAGATAGTATAAAATATCTTTACATTGTCCATAGAATTTTAGAAAAATAACAAATCATGATTTGTCGTTATAATCATCTACCATGATCCGTCGGTTTATTAAAATTATATAGACTGTGACAGTAAACTGGTTCATAAAAATTAAAATTTTTAAAATAATTGTTATAAAATTAAATATTTTAATATATATATATATATATATATAATAATAATAATAATAATAATAATATAAAAATAAAAATACTTCGTTAAAAGCAGCACGCTTTCATTCGAGGATTTCCAACCTGCACATTGGTATTTTGATTTTTATGCACCACATCACTTGTTGCAAGACGCGTTAATACATGAACTTTTTTTACGAAAAAATAAATGAAAGACAGAACAGAATGAATGTTAATGCATTTTATATAGAATTTAATTTCTATACACGTACAATATATCATTATTATTCAATCATATATTATTATGATAATATAAGTGATTAAGTTTCATACTCATAACTTAAAAAATTATATAAATAAAATTATTTAATTAGATAATTGTGTAAAATAATTGTATATTGTTGTCTTATATATTATTTATTAGTCATATATTATCCTATTAGTTGGATTTTAATGAATTAATAGTATAAGTTTTTTTACATTATTATTAATTCTATATTGTCACATGAAAAAAAAATTAAAAAACTAACTCCCACTTCGCTGTTTTAAAAGTCAATTAGGGGTTAATTATTTTTATTTTAAATAATTTTTCTTTTCAAATGTACGTTTTTCTTGATGTGGCAAAAAAATACACATTAAGACGTTCACACCGGGAAAAATAATCATATTACAAATAACAAACTCAATTTTTTGACAGAAAAAAAAGAAAACACTTGAATTAATGTTTTCATTTTTGGGTGCGTCAAACTGTGAAAGAGCATTGGTGCCAGTGATGTCCATCTGTCGTTGGACTCAAACGAAATCACTTTTCTGCCTTGGTCAAATACCACATAAAGTTGTATACGAAATTCATTTATGAATGTACCTGTGCAGCATTAATATACATGTAATTCCAAATTTGCACATTTTTATCCGTTATCATTGACAGCTTCTTGCACCATGCGTTTGCCAAATCACGATTACAAGAGAATTGTTTGGTGTATATCGATACTACCTCTATTTTTTATTAATAATTATATTTAAAAAATTATATAATTTTAATATATTAAAAAATAATCTATTTGATTATAAATTATAATTAGATATATTAACATTTTAATATATTAAAATCACATAATTTTTTTAGAGTAACTATTAATAAAGAATAGAGGAAGTATTTCTTTATATTCTCTCCATTCCATATTAAAAAATTATTTCAAAAAATCGTTAATTTTGAATACATTAAAGTTAATATATCTAACTCAAATTGTAACTAGATATGTTAATTTTTTAATATATTACAATTGTATAATTTCTTGAGAATGACTATTGATATAAAATAGATAAAATAATAATTTTATATATCTCCTCTTTGTTTCACCAAAAACAAAAAAAAAACTTTATATATTTAATGTATAGAGGTGCCTGAAAATAAAATAAGTATAGATCTATATACTTTTATATACTAAAATTGTAAAGTTATTATAAAGAAATGTCATACACAAAATATTACTTCAATTATATATAATGGATGCTTTCAATTGTCAATATTATTTCCTTAACCTTTCTTTACAGTACTTAAGAATTAAACTATTTTGGAAAAAGAAATGCATAATCCCAGTAAAATTCTTTTATATAAGTACAGCCAGGCTCATATCTGCCTTACGCATAAAAATAAAAAATCTACTTTTTATGCGACTTAACTTTCTCTTTAAAATAAAAATAAACTTTAGCCTCCAAGTTATTGCTCGGTTGAAATCAGTTGAGAGTGACACACATTTGATATTTAGTAATTCATTTACTTATTCAATCTTCCTTTTCTTTTCGTCCATTTGCCACAAATTTGATCGATCCTCCGTTTGACACCCGTATGGCACCCTGATGAGATCGAAACAATATATTATTGACACTTGGTATATATTCAATCATTTATTTCCCGTCATAGCATTTTCCTTTTACATTATTACCACAACCTAGGCGTATGACATTCTTTTCAAGGTTCTATTCTATTCGAAAGTCTTGAATTATATTTAATTGATTCCTTTCAGGAATTTATAGTATATGAACATTTAGTATTGCGTGTTAACTTGTGCAAGTTGCGTCCTATCTATAATCGAGGTGTTGGAGTCCCATATTATTAATTACTCTTTCTAGCTCCTCAAGAATTAATGTTTAATTAATTAATTTAAATAATTTAATACTTATTTCTTTTCAATAAAATTTTGAAATTCAGTTTATAAATGAAAAGATATTATTGAAAAAAAATTACTCTTATAATAATGAATCCACTCTACTCCAACGAAAATTTTAACATTGATACCGGTAGGTAGGGAAAATGGTCTCTCCATATTCTATCTAGCTAGCTAGGACTAGATGACTCGTGAATCAGATCAATGGTGGTCTTAACCTTATTTTGATAGTGACGTTATCTTTTGGAATTCAACGTTTCTCTGGCATCTCAACTTCCAGAGCCAAGTTGATCATCCTTTTAGTACTTGGGAAGCCAACTTGTGCTGCAATTACTGTAATTCCAAACATGAATGATAGGATTTCGTACAAATAAATGCTCCAATAAAACATTTTTTCAAATGTTTGAATCACAATAATTGGTTGATTGCGATTACTACTTCATTACTTTTTTGTTTCGTTTTTGGTTTTCGGACTTCTCTCAATTATAAAATTAAAAACTTATTGAAACAAAATAAATTTTAAAAACATAAAAGTTAAAAACTGGAAATATCAAAGTAACATCAACCGTACACATACTTAGCAAGTGGGAGGAGAAAAAGAATTGAGACTTAAAAAGAAGGCCACTCAGGCCAGCAAAGCAATTGTCGGGCAGTACCAACCCCACAACTATAATGGCACAGGATATTTCTTTGGAATAAATCTCTAAATTAATTTTTCAGGTTTATAGTGTTGAATAAATTAATTTTTTAAATTTATAATGAAGGATAAATTGATTTTTTAAATTTAGACAATTTTATATTACCTCTTAAATTTTATAAAATGAGAGTTAGTTTTTCATTAAATATTATCTCAACTATTAAGAGAAATATTCATATATTCTGTTAACTTATTTATATGTACTGTTAATTTTCATAGTGAGTTTAAATTTATCTTGCTCTTTTGTTCTATACATAATATATGCCAACTTAAAGTTAAATTTTTTTTAGTAGAGAGTTATGGTGAGATAAGATAATGAAAAAATATTAACGATTTGTTTAAAGGAATAAGACAAGTTATGATCATCATAAAAGTTACAATATATATAAACAGTTAATAATACGTAATAAGGAGTTAACATGACACATCTTAAACGATAATTTTATAGGAGGACTAATTCGTTCTTTTTGTAAAATTTGAGAGACTAATATAAGATTTTTAAATATGAGAAATTAATTTATTCTTTATTATAAATTTTAGGGACTAATTTGAGGTTTTAATTTTTTTTCTATTCTTTTCTTTTATAATTACAAATTTTGCTGATGAATGTCCTGAAAACCCACAGGCAGATGGCATTCGATACAAAAATTCTAAAATTTAATATCTTTTTCTCTTCATATACGGTGGCTTTTAAAAACATAAGATTAGTATAGTTGATAACTAAATAAATTTTTTAAATATCTATTTAAAGATTTAATTTCTGATAATATATATAAAAAATTTTATAGCTAAAAATTAAAACTTAACATCTATAAATTTTATATCTCAAAAGATTAATTACTGGTTCCACTGCAGGTACCCCTATGAAGAGTTTAGACTAATTAATTTTTTTTTGACTAAATACCTAAACAAACCCTTTAAGTTTTATTTGGAATAATTTAGTTCTAACCTTTGAAAATCTTAAATTAGTTCATTCACATTTTAAAAAAGGGGACAAATTTCTTTGGATATGTAAACTTACCAACTTATCCTTTTTTAATGTATGAAATTTATCGAAAGATTAATTAATCGTCTTTTTAAAATATAAGGGATTAATTTGAGATTTTTAAAATTTAAGTAAATAATTATTTTCCAATACATATTTGTTACTTATTTGAGGTTTTATCAATTATTTTCTATGTCAAGTTGGGATGAGGGGACAGAAAATGAGGTAAGAAAACGTGGACCGTACGTATAGAACAACGTGATTGAGATCGAAGGGTGGAGAATTGCTGCGAGAGAGAGAGAGAGAGAAGGAGAGGGGAGACAAAATCTAAAGGAATCTCCGGACAACACGGCAGCAAGTAGCAGCAGCAACAAGATCAGATGAGCAATGGATTATTATTATTATTAAAAGCTGATCTGGTCGTGGGACCCACCCTAACGCTTAGGAGCTCCCTCAACTTGCACTTTCTTTGCTTTTACTTCCTTGCTCTTTTTTCTCTCTCCTTCTCTATCTGACTGCCACGCGTCACACAACCAGACACTAGGAGAGGACCAACTTGCACATGATGACGTGTCCAACGTGAGGGTGCTCAAAAAGTGTACAACCTCTGTCACAGTGACGTGACGTGACGGCTTGGGCTCCATAATGATAGCCTTATTGTATGATGTTCGATTCGTGTGTATTTTGGTAAGCATCATGTAGTATTATTATCTTAATCAAGAGATAGAGCATATGTCAACTTGACAACATGTACATGGATTGAATTAAGATGCGGTGTGGTGTGAAAATTTCTATACAATAATTATGTAAGCATGTATTTTATTTTATCGTAAGTATTTTGTTTTTATAATACTTATAATTTAAATATGTTTTGGATTCTTAAAAATAAGTGAATTTCAATTTTACTTTCAAAAATAACATTTTATTAGTTTTTAATTTCCTGCCATTAGAATATATATGTTAAATATTAAACCAATTAACAAATGATCAAGTCATCCAGTCCTGTATAATAGATAATGGAATTGGAGCCACTAAAGTAAAGATTTTACCTTAAAGAGTAAAGTGAAGAGTTTCACTTTTAGATTAATAGAGTGTAAAGATATTCATTTTTAACTTTATTGATTTAAAAATAGAATCACCTTACTTTATCATTTAAATTGAAATCATCACTTTTAAAAATCCTTATCCATAGATAATAATTATATGTGATAGTAACTAAAATAAAATAATTTTAAAAATATCCGGACCGAAATCAATAAAATTTTTAAAGAAAAAAGCCAAAATTTACTTATTTTTAAAATTTTTTTATATCATGCATTAAATTAAAAATAATGCTAATTAAAATTTAACTGGTGATAAACTTGTTTGACGTTCTAAACTAAAAATATATTAAAATATCTGTTTTTTATATACAACTTGCTGTCAATTCCCCATCCGATTTCTACGACACGTGGCTATGATACTTTACATCTATTCTTACTTTTCCATTGTTTATTCCTTTGGCACTTTTTTGGTGCAATTTTCTAACTTTTAGGAATTAGGATGGGTCTAAAATGATTTTACATTAATCCGCAAGCAAACGACAACCGGTCCTTTCAGTTTCTACACAGATATTTACGAGATACTATTTATATAACAAAAATATATAAAAAAAGTTACATTGTATATTACATTATATATATATATATATATATATATATATATATATATTCATTTAAGCGTTTTTTAAAAAAAGAAAACCATAAATTTTTCATAAACCTTCTAAATCTTTTTATAGTTATATTTTATAATTTTCGTAAAATGAGAGTCTTGGAAGGTTTACAATTTTACATCTTATTTATAATTATATTTAATTATCCCAATAAATAGTAAAATTGTGAAATCAAATCATGGATATTCTTTTTTTTTATCGAGTAAACTTTTAAGTTTGTTCATCACAATTTCAGATCTAACAAATTAGTTCCTATTAATTAAAAAGTGTTAATTCCTTAACAATATAAAAAATCCAACAATCAATAGTCCTTAATAGAAAATATTATTAGTATTAATAACAATTTCATTACCAAATAAATTAATTTTAATATTATTTACACACCAAAGAAAAATCCACCATCCCCTTACTTCCTTTATTCTCTTCATCCTCCACCACCACCACCACCACCACCACCACCACCACCACCACCACCACCACCACCACCAACTTAGTCAAACACAACAACTCAGTCATCATTATCATCAATAATCTCATAAGTGAGGTGACTTCTAGCTATCTTCGTTCGTCCAATGTTTGGAACCATCGCATGGTTCTCATTAAAATAACCAAAAACTATTAAATTATCCTTATTTAACTTTCAAATTTTCATTTCAGCGGTTAACCTTTCTCTCTTTCGGCCACTCATTTTTCTACCCCTTCACCCTCTCTCTCCATTTTCATCTTGCTGAAATGTTCAACCATTGGAAGGCAAAGGAAAAAATTTGTCTTTATTTTTGTTGGTTGAAAATCATCGTTTCTTCCACAACGATGCTCCATGCTTGATAATGTTTATAGTGCATAACCAAAAATCATGCGTTTGAATTCACCAATGGCTTCTTCTCCACACCACCTTCATGGTCTTGCTTCCCTTTCCACTGTTGCCATTTTGGCCGAGAAAGATGAAGAAACAGATAGCGTAATGAAACGTAGGAATGAATGATGCCAATGGCACAACATTATGAAATAGATATAATATTTTTCCTCTCCGATCATATATTCTTGAACGGATAAAAGTATTTCCAAGAATAACTAACACAGATTTCAATTAGAGCTTTCCTTTTCAAGGTCCCTTCCACCAGAGATTGGATATGAGTTGCCGTGATTAACTGAGGTGGTGGTGATGCAGAGATAAAGGAAGGAAGGGGGAAGGGGATGAGGGGTGAGGATTTTTTTTTTTTTTGGTGTAAATGATTTTAGAGACTAATTTGTTTAATAATAAAATTGTTACTAATATCATTAATATTTTTATTTAGGGACCACTAAATGTTAAATTTTTAACATTATCAGAGATTAAATTAATATTTTTTAATTATCAGGAATTAACCTACCTGATGATAAAATTGTCCCGGACCAACTTGTTTATATATTTGAATTTCCCAACAAAGCCAAAGTGAAATTATGTATTTCCTTTCTTCCTTTACCAAATATAGTATATTCTCTTTAGTAGTGCTATTTAGCACGAAATAACTTTCATCGAATTGTTACGATTTTTCTAACCAATAGTGTAAGATATATAAATTAAAGGGAGGGAAAAACAGATGAGTATCAAAACACATAATAATCACCCCACTTTTTCAGTTTTAAAAATGCTGTATTGGGCAAAACAATTTGTATTACAACGTACGGATTTAAAGTTCTTCAAATATTTAACGTATTTATCCATCATGTATTTTCATGTACGGCCCCCAGCCCACATTACTTTTTTTTATTAGGCCAATTCATTTTTACGTCTTCGTAAATTTATATTCGATTTAAATAACATTGTTGTTTTGTACCAAGAAAAAATAACATTGTTGTTTTAGTTTTATAGATTTTGTTTGTTATGGAACTCATTTGCACTCTTTTAACATTTCCCTGTTCTCATTCATTCCCTTCCTAACTCTTGATACTCCTAAGGATTTAGAATAGTATAAGAGACATGTTATGTCTTACATGAACACGGCTTATCCCGTACTTCCATCTGTTTCCAACTGCAAAAATAATTAAAAAAAAGTCCTCAAAAGGTTGATGCATTGTATCATTTATTAAATAATGCCCAAGAGACATGAAGCTGAAATTGGTAATTTTTGTCTTCTGGGCTTGTGGTTGGTGTCATATTGTTTACCAACTTATAAGATTGGATCCATGTGGATGAGGTGATCAAATTTCGATTCAATGCAGGGAACCTTGTGACATGAGAATTCTTTTTATTAGAAAAGGGTTCAATTTTATTTTGAGAAAAATTCTGATGAACTTTGGTTGATAAATGTCAAGTACTAGTACAAAATGTCTAGCCTCTGAATTCACTGTCTCCTTAATTTAAATTTTCTGTCCCGTTTCATGTACATCAATCCTCTTGACATAAAGCACCAGCAAGATCAAGAAACATTACAGCTAATTTATGTCTTTGGCGTTTAGGATTTAGTTCTGTTAACGTTTAACTGAAAAAAAAAAAAATAAAAAACAAACATATAACTTAAGAGAATGGATTAGTAAATGAAAATTTTTATGAGTTAGGAGTAAGATTGGAAGTGAGTCAAACTAATTTATGAGCTGATTCCAACTCTGGTCATTAAGAACACAAAAAGTTAAGCTCAAGAGTTAAGCTTGTACTAAGGGTTTGAACTCATTTATAAAATAAGCAAAATTAGAGCTTTACTATGTTATACTTGTTTGTCCATGCACATATATTTATGGATTTATCTAATTAGTGCCATGAGTTAAGTCTCACATTTTATTTGTAGTAATATTATTTAAACACTCACTTTATCACCTTTTGATATGATGATAATTCTCACTTATCCCTTTCATCCATCACACCAAATGATGGTAAAATGATTGTCCCTATGGACACTCATTTTTGAATGTTTAAATAATATTTTTATTTTATTTGAAATACACTTAGTTGTTTCAAGATTCCAACAACTTTATTGTGAATGTAGAAATGAAATGTTATACTTATGCTCCACCAAAACTTCTCTTGTTTTCAAGATTTTATTAAAAAAAAAAGTGAAATGAAGAATATATACTAATTTTTTTTACGAAACCTTAAAACTATCTTAAGATATTTAAATAAAAAAAAATGAAAACCATAACAGGCTGTAAAAGAGTTGTAAAATTTATAAGTGAAAGGATCCATGTCCATAAAGATTTTCTGACCTGCTATGATTGCCAAGTGATCTCATTCTCACCACCAGTTGGCACGGAAAAGCTAAATTCTAAAAGATAAAAAGCGAATAATGGTCACACTATTTTACATTATCTTCAATCTTTGCCAATATATGTTTTTGGGGCACACATTCTTTGCCTAGACTAAAGTTTTTCATCTTGCAACGCCTTCCAAATCAGATGGCACAAACTAATAGAATCAGCAGTTATCCCAAGTTATTCCAAAATTTTGCAGTAAATTTAAAAGAAAATAGGAACAATTAAACACCCCCTTTTAAATAAAAATCTCAATTTGGATATAAAAATGTTGCATCATAGGAAAAAATATATAACTAAGGACTGATGGCTAATCTAATGTCAATTCCAGCCATGCTACCTTTTTCCATTGTTTCAAAAAAGTTGAGTATACCTATTCCTTAGTCCTGAGTCCTGACTACTACTAGACCACTGGGATAGTTGCATAACTATAAAGACTACAACTGTGCAAATGCAATGAAACTTATCATTCTTTGCAACTTCAATGTCTGTAACCTACCAAGAAAAGTCTCAGAACAACCTCCCAAAAATCATTCTAGAATTTCAGTCAGCGGCAGCATTTGGTTTTGGTGCACTTGACCGGCTGCCACCTCTCCCTCTTCCTTGCTGATAACCTTCCCCGTGACCGCCATGGTCACGACCTCTACCAGAAAACTCGCCACGGTTCCCATAATCATTTCGACCAAAGCCCCGACTGCCGCCATAATTCCCATGGCCTCCCCTGTAGTTGTCATTTCGAAACCCTCCCTCCTGGATGGGGTTCTAGCTCTCCCAGGGTTGCTAGTGCCACTGCCAACTGAGAACAAATGAAATTGTCAACTATAATGGAGCTTGTATTTTATATATAGAAAACAATTAAGTTTCCTTGTTTTTTTGTGCTTTATTGAATTATGAAACAAGTTGTACTTCTAATGGTTAGCTTCAAATTACCTCGAGCAGTGGTTCTCTTCATCTCAACTACAGCCCAACGCCCCGCAAAATTAATAGGTGAAGCCTGAAACAGTAAACTAAGTGTCTTTAATAATGAACAAATGTTTGAACATTCTCACATCAAATTAGAAGTAACAAAATGGGAAAGGGAAGATGATGGAAGTTTTACCAAGCAAAATAATAACTTAAGACAGTTTAGAGAATTAGTTATCATGATGTGGCAATACAAATGACAAAAACCAGCCAATTGCTTTTATTAGGCTAGAAAATTATTCTGCACGTCACTCCATTGACCTTTGGGACACTCTTTCCCCTTCAAGGACTGGGAAGGGGAGAATGAGGAAATCACAGATTCTAAATGCAGGTAAATATGTGGCAAGTAGGCCAATATTATCAAAGTCACTCCAGTATAAATTGAATCACTCAATAGTTAACACCTGTCTGATGCCAATATGACAATCACTTTGAAGTGACTCTGCTTCCTCTGCTAGTAGCAACTAAGACATCTCCCACATATCATAGCATATTGGATATTTGGATACAATGCTCATACCAAAAGCTATTTTACCTATTTACATAATTTCGCATTTTCTAAAACAGCAATCATTCAAGCTAAAACACCTATGAGGTCGTAGAGATGGTGGCACTTTATATATGGTAAACTAAATCCCCTGAACTTAAGAGCTTTCACTAGCTTAATACATGGAATTCCAAAAGCCTACACTAAACCCCTTAATCTCTAAACTAAAATGAAAAGGTTTACTTCATAGTCAAGACGGATGGAAATCTTTCCCAGGTGGATCTAGGATGCTATGCTTCTAGATTTTGACCTATGTTCTTGGTTCAGAAACAATAGCCAGTACCGCCCTCTTCTCATTCATCACTTGCTTCACAAGAAGCCAAAGTAAAGATCCTTGTTTAAAAATCATTCCTTAATCTGTATCAGAATAAACTGAGGGCAGCTAGGTGTATCACATAGGCAACCTGTAGTTAAATGGTCCATTTGAATTGTAAGATTTGGTACCTAGTTTTCTTCAATAAAAATCAGAAATACAGCTTTTTGATTGTCACATTTTAGTCACTTACCCATGATTTAGAGTTTCTAGCAAGACAATTTTACAAACTATCAGGGACAGTGATGAAGTTCGTGGTCAAATCTCTAGTTTACACTCCCTAGAATGAGTCAACCACAGAGGAGCTTCGTTATAGGCTGACAGCTAGATACATGGAGGGTTGAGGTCCAACCGTTTAAGTCAATAGAAGATTAAGAATAGGTAGACAAGAAGAACGTTCTCAAGTCTCAAATACAAAATTTTGCTATAGCTGAAGCATATTTAATCTTTACTGCGCCAAAACATTGCCATCCATTGAGAACAGCGGCAGTTTTGTGAATTATACAACTAGGTCCAACAAAAATTACTTTCAAATTTGAAAGCAGCTCCAACATAATAATTATAGTTGATTTGCATGATTAAATGCCCAAATTCTAGGAATCTAAACTATCCACTAATGAGGGCCATACCTGAATTGCACTATTCATTGAACTTGGAGATTGGAATTCAACAAAACCAAAACAGTATCCTTGCTGCTGGAAAGAAAAACTGTGTCAAGATTGAAGATAAAGGTATATCGGGAAATTGAAATGCTTCATAACCTGATAACTACCTTGTTATTTCTGACTTGGATGCCGTCCGGCCTGATGGGTCCAAATTTCTTAAACTCCTCTTCTATCTGAGCAGCAGTCACATTCAAGGGCAAGTTCCGAACGTAAATGGAATGTCCCTCAGCTGTTAGAGGCAGAACATGTTTATTTAGAAGTAGAAATACGTTCAAGCAAAAATTTTTGGTTGAGTTTCAAGCATCCAATATCATCACTTTACAAAATTAAATGGTGTTATCATCCAAAATTTGAAAGGAAAAAATCAAAGCATAACATATATTAAAGTTGAAATAAAGAGCATTACCATCCTCATGATAATCACCACTTTCAGCATTGTCAACACTATCTGGTGCTGCTTCAGGCACTACTGCAGATTCTACTGACACAACTGATTGGTTCTCGGTTTTGTTAGGCCCTGCCTTTACAGTATTAGTAGGCACATAGATCTTAGCTGATCCTGAACTCCCCTTTTGAACTTTCACCTGTAACAAATCTGATAATCAAAATTTGAAATAGGAATAGAACAGTGCTTGCAAGTTAATGATCTACATACACTCACAATTGATGCATAAGATTTCTTTGGAGCATCTTCTTGAGCTGAAGAATCCAGTTCTGTGGCCTGAGAATCATCATTCTCATTTGACTGAACATGGGATTCTACAGTGTCTACATTTTCAATAGGTATCTGTCTGTCAAGATGATTAGATGACTCATGAGCATTCTCAGCAACAACTTGACCCTCATTGACAGGAGAATTTGCAGGGTCCGGTGCCGATGGATCAGAAGCATGACCAGGTTCTGTAATGAAACGTGAACAGCATGAATACAGCTCACAAACAAATTCCATAAAAGAGTAGACAATTCACTTATTAATCTTGCCTGGTTCTGGGGCTATGGTAACAGCAGCTGCATCACCATCTCCATTAACTGGATGTGGTTTTGATGGTTCATGATCTTCTATATACCTAAAAACATCATTCAGAACAAAATATCCATTGTCTTGGGGAGCAAGAAAGAATGACTGTGCAAAGCTTCTTGTCTTGTTATCCTTGCCAGTCAAGCATCCAGTGACCAACACAGTAACCCCATCCTTGTGTGACTTTTGAGCATCTGCTGTCTTTATCTCCGCCTTAAATTCCTTGAAATTTAGTGAAAGAATCTTCTCATTAATGCCCTACACCACAAGAAGACAGTGATTAGCCTTATAAATAGAGATGAGATGAGATATATCTACAAAAAATTTGCAGATTCACACTTAAATCAAAATGGATAAATGTCTTTTCCTTCTCAAATCTGTAAAAAGTAAAAACCAGGCAAATGGAAGTAATCCCCATCAGCTAAATGAAGAATCTAATATGAATATGAAGGATATAAAAGAGTCAGCATTAATGTCTAGTAGATAGTCCAAGCATATAGCACTTTCTATAACTAGCAATTCAATAATAATGAATCATTTTAGATATGAAATGATGGTAGTACTTTTACATTGTCCTAATTATAACGTTTCTCCTGTTGCAATAATACACCATAGGAAAGTTCTATAGAAAAGAATATAAAAAAGTTATAGAGGCAATTTTGTATCAGTAAACTTACTTGCATGGTTGTAACCGATGTCATTTCACCCTTGGAATCAGGTCGGCTTACCACACTAGAATCCTGGTAAAACCGATAGACCAACTCTGGTGAATGGTGAAGAATATGGTAATACTGCTCAACAAATGCATTGCCAACCAATTGGGCACTGGGAGCAGTTGGATGACTAGCTGTTTCCGTCGCCATTCTGTCAAAGACCAAAATATTAATATTTGTATTTTGTAATTTGAGAACATATAGACACACATAAAAGCATAACAAGTAGGCAACCAATTCAATTTGACAAAATCAGGGAAAGCAGAATTCATTTCAAGAAACATAATCCACCATTGTGAAAGATCAAACAAGCAGCATTCACAGGAAAAATATAACCACAAGTGCCAGGAAGACAAAATCTTGAAGTTAGCATGTCAAATTATTCAACACCATTAAGATAGGTATAACAGAGAAATGAACCCTATCAGTACTGAATATAATACTTCATCCATTCTTTGCAGGACATGCTGAAGCAATGGGACCAGTAAAGTAGAGATAAGGCAGGGTAGCTACTCAAAGAAGCCTACCTTAATAAACATCTGCTAGCTTCAATAAAGCTGTGGGGATTGCATACTATAGAAGAAACAGTCCTTGAGGTCTTTTTGTTATACCAAGTAGGAGGGGTATCATTAGGGTTATTTCAACTACTTGCTAATTCTACACTTGTTATGCATAAGTAACTGACCCTGATCATTAATCTCTAACCTAAAGACCACTTGGAAAAAATGAATAGAAATAACAACTGTACATAACCTGTAAGCAGTTCTGCATATATTAAATATTAAATGCAATAAAAGCAACAAACTTAATGCAAACCCCTGATGAAACAGGTATTGACTAACCATGAATTGACAAATAGTATCATTCACATAGCTACAAATAATTCAAAAGAAAACAAAATGTCCCTTTTCCCTCATTGGAGGGAGTCTTGAGAAACTTAGAAGCACACAATCTAACTTAGGGAAAAAGGCAACATAGGAAAACGACAACAAACAAATCCACATTCTCAATATGAATTGAGATCAACTTAAACTATCATAGCACCCAACACCCACATTACAAATAAGACACATGAATCACAAAGCCTATTTTGCATCACCCTACCATCCTCAACACAAAAACCAGATCCAAAGTTATAACAAAAATCTCTAACCTAAACCCTAAACCAAGCTACTAGTCAGCACTCACAACAACCGAATCAAAACGAAAAATTCAATCTTGGACAACGAAAAAGGAAACAAAACTTCACAAACAAACACACTGTAGCCACTACCTCAATCACAAAGCTGCCACAAATGCCACCAATAATGTCTGATCATTACAAGAAAAAAGAGACCATTTTTGGAACCATTAACGTAAGATGGGCACTACCCATTTGTGAAAACTAAGGAATTGAACCAAAAAGGGGGAAGAAAAAAATGTGTTAATAAATTGACGAAGAGATGAATAATATAAAGACCCTTTAGTGAGGGGAATGAGAATAGCAAAAATGTGATGTTACTACCTTAGTTTATGAAAGGAATGTATTGTCGTCGTCGTCGTCGTTGTTGTGTTGGTAGTGGTGAAGGGTGTGATTGTGAAGAAAAGAAAGATTGTCTGAGAGATGGCACAGTGTGTTGTGTTGTGTTGAAACCTGCAGAGTGAAAGTGCAGAGGAAGACACCAATGGGAACAGTTTGCACACGAGAAAAGGGAAGTGTGGGAAAGCTACATGTTACTGTGGAAAGAGTGAACTCACTTCTTGTCTAGCTACTTCACTTATGACTGTGTGGCTTATTCAGGTTCCTTCTCATACGGTTCGTGAGGTTCACCACTTGCGGAATGGAACTGCCAACGGTGCAAAACCTGTTTTGAAATCTAAGGCCATGGTTAGGAGTTTCATAATAATGGAAGGGAATAATTAATAATGAAAGAGAATAGAGAGACATACATTAGAGTAAAACAAAACATGTTTCTTATTTGGATGTTCAATAAGTTTAATGAGGAAGTGAAAGAAAAATAAATTTATTCTATCCCTAACTGATAGGACATTTATGCACTATTTTGCTATCAGAGGTAGTTTTTTGCATAAGTTTTCCGCTATCAATGTAACTAATAAGAACTTTGATTTATTTCTCATTGTGTATTTTTTATAGAATGGTTATTGTACTGATTTTGGGAATAATTTGTAATTACATCTCGTTGCGTTTGACCTCTTTAAATATGCTTTTGTGCACATGAGCTTTGGATCAATAAAATGTTAAAACAAGACTGGAAATATTGGGAAAGACTTGGGCTCTCAGGTAAACGTTAGGCTAAATTGAGAAGGACTTCTAGGATTAATTGGATCAACACTTTTGGAGAGCACTGGAGCGCTCGTGCCACAGACGGGATTGCAAACAAATAATCGTTTTTGGGCCCCATCTTAGACTATTTTAGAGAGGAGGATTTTAAGAATTGTAAATTTTTATCCTAGTTTTTTTTTCACTCAATTTTGGTTGCATACTTTAGGTTGCTATTATTCTCTCTACATCTTCTCTCCATATCTTCTTCTTTATTCTGCTATCTCTTAAGGATTCTATTAGTGAAGGTGTTTTATTTTGGAGATTGTGACAATGATTATTGCTATTATTTTCTTTTTTATCTTCATTGTTGTAATCCTCTACAGATGGAGGAGTAAATTTCTTTACTAATGTAAAGGTTTCCGATGGATTGAGATGATGTTTGAAACCCCTTTGATATTAAATGCATTAATTTTCTTAATGTTATGCAGTTCTATTCCTATTATTATTGTGGTGATTGCTATAATCATGGAGGAAAAAATTAGACCGGATTGGCCTAACTGTTAACCAGGACTGATCACCTAGCTGGTCCGATTAAGGTTTAGAACCTAAGTAGAACTTCGAAAATTTTATTTTTTTTAAAGTTTAAATACTAGTATCTTGAGACAATCACAAAGCAAAAAGGAAGAAAATAGAACCAAAGAAGGGCACTAACAAAGGTTATTAGATTGTTATTCTTCTTTCTCGTTATTCGTAGGCTGCCCACTATAATCCTCACTGGTCACTAACAAATATTGTTTTCAAATGTTTCGTGACGTGTTGTGGCTTAGACTAGAAAATTTTATATGGATTATATTTATTTTTATAGACCTATGAATATATATATATATTGTGTTGATCATATTAATGTTAATGATTTAATATATTTTTTTTATATTCTAATTAATCATATGTATATATATATATATATATATATATATATATATATATATTATATTTTAACTATTTAACAATTTGACCTCTAAACCTTTGAAGAAGGACATTGACTGGTTCAATACCTAGTCCAGTTTTCTCTTCCTTGGCTATAATCTTTATTGGAATAAATAAATTTGTGATTGTCATTTAGGAAAATCTTTGAGCATAAATTGATAGATTTATTGGTTTATGTTTGAGGTAGAATATTAAAATTAACTTTCCAATTGACAGTTAGATTATAACAATTGGTTCATTAAATCAATGATATTCTAAATAAATTGAGATCTTGTTTATTAGTTATTTGCATTGGTCAAATTCTAGAGGTTGATCGATTACTAGTAGAATTACTAGTAATTTATCATTAATAGCCCTAATGAGTTTAATATTTGGTCAATGATAACTAATTTTCAATCATAGGAATACCTTGCACTAGTGCCCTTCTTATCATCATTATTATTTTTTAATTGTAACTGCTTTAAATCTTATTCTTTAAAACCCCCATCTTTCCAACTAAGTGTTAAAGTCTCCTTAAAAGACAACCAAAGTTATGCCATTTACTACATTTTTTGTGCAACTTAACATTAAAATAAATTTCTAATTTGAGGAGGTAGGTGACAGCCTCCTTCAACCCCTCAATTTAGAGGGACACAAAATGAGGAGTTTGAATGGCAAAGGAGGGACAAGGTATCCCTCCTTGACCATTCTACTATCCTTTCTAAAATCACTCACAAACACTCTTTTAATCAATGAGCCTCTTTCTTCCTTGCCACTCCCTCCATTATAAAACTCTTAATCATAGCCTAAGGTAAAATCAATGGATGGTTTTGGTGACAGGAAAATAGATTGTCTGATATCAAAATTTTACATGATAAAGTCATTTATTATCTCTTACTCTTAATTCTTTTATGTCATATGTCTTATTTGGAATTAATGGTGAGAGATTACATATAACAAGAACATAAAATTTTGACATGAGAGGATTTATTTCTTGATTGAGGTTGCCATGACAATCAATCAAGGAGTGGAAACTAGCCTGATTCAAGTATCAAGCTTTTCTTGTTGATGAGTTATGTGGAAATATGCCTTTAAGTATTTAATAAGATGAGAGGTACGTCCAACATTTTCTTAACCTAAATTTTCATTAAAAAGATGAAAATAGTATACTCTAATTTTGCCAATGTATATCTAGAGTTACTGAATGAGAAAATTACATTGATCTCTTTCTTTTGAAGTATAATCACATTCATCTTGTTTTATAAATCATACTAGCATTTTCTTGAGATTCATGTTATTAGTTCATTAATCTCTCTTAATATTAAGGGGTTGTTAAAAGAATATATGTGAAAGTAATGTAACATATGTTGCACATATTGTCTAGGGAAAAATCTAAATGACATCCTTTAATTTTGGTTTATGTGTACTTTGGTCTTATTACTTTAAAAACATGGAAAATGATCCTTAAACTTTTTTATATGTGCACATTACTATAATTTGATAACGAATGTTCATTTTTTGATAGAATATTACACGTGTGGTTCTATAATCTCATTAGGAAACCTCACATATTAAAAAATAATAAAATAAAAATGCATATAGAAAAATTAAAGATTTTTTTTAGATTTTTCACTTAAAAAAAAACCACATATTACCATATTGTAGTAATGTACACACATGAAAAAGTTTAAGAACCATTTTCCATGTTTTTAAAATAATAGAACCAAAGTGCACATGAATCAAAGTTGAATGGGTCTTCTAGACTTTTCCCTATTTTTAACTAAATTGATACAATTTTTTTCACTCTTATTCTACAGGGAATATATATTATTCTTCTTGAATAATGTTAAAACTTTTGTGGTTCATTCCTTTTCTTCTCTCCCATCAAATTTAGACGGTGCAAGTGATCTTCATCACTATTAAAAACAAATATCTTCACTTTAGTTATGTTCTTTAAAGTTCCAACTAATTTGATGGGCAATCCACACACAATATTTGTAGTTTTCGTAGAAAAGAGAATTTAAATGGAAGTTAGTTGCACAGAAAATTTTGGAAGTATATTATTTTCACATAAGTAGAAATAAGATAGATTATATGAAATGTAAGTTTGGTTACGTTAAGATGCACAAATCCTAGTGTAAAGGTGGAGATTTGGAAGGCTAGTATTCATAAGTTACATAGTTTAAGTAGATTGGTCTATCATCCAAAATGAGGCATGGAGAAATAGAAGTCGATTTAAACCATGTGATTTAAGTTGGGGGATGGAATGCAAGAATATTTTTGAGGTTTTTTGTGATAAAAAAATGGGTTTTGCTAACCAATGCATTTAGGGCAATGGCTAAGGTTTTTAAAAAAAGCAAGTTTATCATTGAAAAGTGTGATTGTTATATTTTCAAAGTGTGGGGTCCATATGAAAACTTTTAAACTTACCTATTGTAAAAACTTTAACCATTGTCCTTAGGGCACTAGTTAGACAAACAAAATATCATTAAATCGGAAGAAAAAATTTTACCCCACAATTATAAGACAATGTTACATGGAAATTAAAAAGGCAACAAAAGAAAAAGATCAATATTAATTGCAAAGATATAGATGTTGCATTGGATGAGTGGACATACTAAACAATATAATAATGGAATGAATTCAATAAACAAAAAATGGTGGAGCACTTATTATGGAAACGATAATAGAATCTCATCTTAGGTAGTTCGGGTATATATGGTAAAGTTCTATAAGAGCCTAACTAAGAAGAGTAGATCAAATGAAAAGAAAGCCAATTTATAAAGGTAGAGGGGACAGAGAAAAATTATCATGAAACTATTAAAACAATTTTGATTTTAACGTTTGACAGTAGACATGGTTTACTATAATGCACCATATTGTTACCAAATCTTGTGCTGACCCTATTTAGTAGGATAAGGCTTGGTGGTGTTTTTTCATTAAAGTTGGTCTTCTATCACATTTTCACTAACCCCAACATAAATCCCATGAATATTTTACTAAACAAACAAGTTTTCTAAAATATTCATGAATAATATTTCTAGTTATAATATTCCTAGGGATGTAATCCCTAGGAACATAATTTCAAATCTTGAAATAAATGTCTTCTAAGCTGTTCCATTGGTTATGAAGCTCCTTAATCCTAATAGTTCAACATCCCAACTACAATTTTCCAACACTTAAGTCCTATAAACTCCCTTACTAACTCCAGTGTACATCCCTCATTGGTGACTGATGTCACCTACTATTGTTGTTGCATCATAGCTCACATGATGACCATCCTCCATCATTGATTTATTGTTAAATTGTCACTTGACCATCATCCATTGCCTTCACTTACTGATCGTATCCATCACCAACTACAAGCCCCACTAACCTATCCCAAAATAGTTTTTCTCTTTCCTTTTTTTTCTAAGTTTTTTTTTTCCTTTCTCATTTTTCTTATGGTTTGAAGTAATTTTTTTACACTTCCTTGTTCTTTTTTGGCAAAATAGAATTTATGATCTCTTACATCTACTTAATTTTTCTATTTTGTCTCTTACCTTTTATTTTTATTCTACTTTGATTACTTATATTTCAACTCATTTTCAATTTGGTCC
Organism: Dalbergia oliveri; assembly: GCA_030441495.1. NCBI lineage: Eukaryota > Viridiplantae > Streptophyta > Magnoliopsida > Fabales > Fabaceae > Dalbergia > Dalbergia oliveri. Next base: position 21,709 of record JAMLFY010000723.1, read on the forward strand.
CAAATCTTTGTTTCATCACATACCTAATAGAAAAATGCTGACTAGTCACACATAGTGCTGATGTGACACGCATGTGATCTGATGTTGATTGTGTTACGTTGACATTTTATGCTTGCTATGTAATGGAGCAATGGTTTTGGACCAAATTGAAAAATCAAATAAATGTAAGATATAAAAAACCTATTTTACCCAAATCCAGCCACCTGCATGGTCTCTAAGCAAGCCCTCAAATCCAGCATGCAAAGGATTACTCATAACACTCCTATCCATATTGATTTTAATGCCCCCCTCAGAAGGTTTGCTCCATGTGACCTCCCATGGATGGTGAATGATGTTGTTGTGCCCAATATGAAAAAAGCACTTCATGTCAGAATAGTGTTCTGAATATGGAGTATTACCTAAAAGAGATTCAAGAGTTGTCACCAATGACACAATTATTATGCCAACACTAACACCACCAAGCATTAACCAAGAACTAAGGATGCTGGGCTGTTAAGATAGAACCGAAGCCAAGGTTTGAAGTTTAATGAAAAGAAATTGATATCGGAAGCTAAGCCAACATGCTCCCAAAAATCACCTAAAGCTCGCAGTCCTAAGACGTGGGCAGGATTTTCAGGTGCAGTCATACACCTGGCGCAAGGGGGAGGAAACAAGACCTCTTTTGTGATGAACCTCATTAAGGGAAGAGCATCGTGAAAGTAGAGCCAAACAAGGAATAAGAATTTAGCTGGAGCTTTAAGTTTGCAAATCCAGTTATATTCACCATCTTCCAACATCCTCCATTGAAACTAACCATTTATAGCCACTGGAGGTTGTGTAGATGCCCAAAGCATTACCAGTCCAAATCCAGCAATCATGGTAACCATCAAATTTAGGGATATCAATATATAAAATTCTATCAATAATGTGGGAGGAAAGTGAAGTAGCAAGGTATTGAAGACCCCATGCCTCCAGATATCTATGGCCTTTAAATCTATCACTAATGTGGACATAGTAACCTCATTGCAAAGTTTATTAGTCTTAATCTAGTGATCATACCAAATGGAAATGTCTCCCTTGCAGAAAATAAAGCCCTCCTTGAGAATAGGCGACTTTCATGATTCCCTGCCAAAGATAGTAACTGCCTACTTTGTTGGTGGTTAAGACGAAATGATCACTAGCCCTATATTTGGCATAGAATCTAAGTGCTAAGCTTGCCAGGATGATTTAGTAAATTTCAGCTCAGTTTACCTAGCAAGGCAACATTACTCTTCCTACTATCTCGAATAACCAAACTACCAGGACTTTTTGGGCTTAGAACTTGGCCCAATTAACAAGGTGCAGACCACACAGCTGTCCTTCTTACCCCAAAAGAAGCCCTTAGTCAATCTGTCCATATGGGTGAGATCGATTCAAGGATTCACAAAGATTGCATGACGTGAATAGGCATAGTAGAAACCATTGATTGAGCTAAACATAATTTACCAACTCTATTAAGAAGCTTCCCCCTTCAGGAGGCTAGTCTAGTGGAAATTTTCTCAATGATTGGATTGAAGGTAGCTCTTTTAACCTTCCTTTTCATAATAGGGACTCCAAGATATTTGCCTAACTAATAGACAAATCAAATAGTGGTTAGACTCGCAATGGCTTTCCTCTTGCCCAAGCGAAGATTGGGGGAGCAAAGTGCCTAAGACTTCTCGAGACTAACCTTAAGCCAATAAACATAATTGGTCGAGGTATCCATCACCAATTGAACCTGGATCCGTCGCTTTACAAAAGAGTAGTGCATCATCCACAAAAAGCGATAAGAAGAAATAGCAGGGTCCTATTTAGAGAGCATAATAGGCTTCCAGGCCCCATCATCAACCCTCATCTGAATCATCCTAGCAAGTTTCTCCATGTAGAATATGAACAGGTATGGGGATAGGGGGTAACCTTGGCGAGACTTGTAGAAGGCTTAAAATTTTCCAATTTCGCACCATTCCACAGGATAGCCAATTTAGAGGACGCAACACAATTCATGATAAGACTGATGGTGATATGGGGAAACCCAAAATCAAGGAGAGTTGTTCTTTGAAAACCCTAATCAATCCTATCATACGCCTTTTCCAGATCAATTTTTAAAGCAACTGTTCCTTTTCGACCCTTCATCTTACTAATTCTATGAAGAGCTTCCTAGGCAATAATGATGTTTTCCAAGTTCCTAGGCAGGGATGAAGCTACCCTGGAGGAACCAACTAGGTCTTGAAGAAAGGGACAAATTTGGTTCACTAGACCTTGATGATGATCTTGTGGAGGACATTTCACGACTATTTGGCCAGGAATTCTCTCATATGGGTTGGATGATCAACCTTTGGGATGAGAACAATGAGAGTTTCAACCAAGTGGGGGTCAAAGTTGCCATACATAAAGGTGTACTTCACAACCAGATGCACATTAGAGGCCACAATATCCCAATCCTGTTTGAAAATAAAGCCTATAAACCATTTGGTCCAAAGGCCTTGAAAGAGCCCATAGAAAACATGCCATTTACTTCGTTAGAATCCTGACTAATTAAAAGAGAGTCCACCTCAGTAGAAAGAGTAGGCATAGGGATATCCCTCCAGAAAGACAAATCAACATTTTCAGTGTTGCAAAAAAGGGACTTGAAGAAGGTAAGAGCCTCATTTTAAGCAATTCCTCATTAGTACACCAAACTCGCTAGAAATATTAAGGTCTATGATCTCTTATGACAACATCTAACAATGGTTTGGGCATGGAAGAATTTTATATTTCTATCCCCACATTTCATCCAATTATCTCTAGATTTTTGATACCAAAAGGTCCTCCTATTCAAGCACCTTCTCATAATCGCCTGGAGAGATTTCTCAAGAGTTTTTAGGGAAAAATAATCCCAAACCTCAGGCGGTATTAATTCCAACAATTTGGGCTTCAAGCTCATTTTTGGCAAAAAACATTCCTAAAAACCTATTTATTAAATTTAATAGAATAACAACAAACCTCAGTTAAACATCTATTGATATCACTGTTCCTCTGACCTAAGCATCTCTTACCACATTAGGGTAAAGATTGTGAGTAGTCAAAGTGGTAAAAATCGGAAGGGTGTGCGTTCTGGGCTAAGCTGTGGCACCATAATGAATCAGGATTGGGAATGATTTGAATGAACTGAGGGAGGTTAGTGACAACTGCTTTGGAAAACTAGTTCTCCATGAGACAATGCTTACACCCAGGTCCAACCTTTTTGCTATCCTATTAGCACCTGCTAGCATGCTGAACCAAGTATAACACCCGATAGCCCCTAGATCCAAGAGAT
>JAMLFY010000724.1:0-25000 GCA_030441495.1 Dalbergia oliveri
TGTCATGGTGTTTAGAGTGCTCCATGTACATGTGGGTAGGATCCTGACTGGAGAGTATGGTTATGTTTTGCATTGTTTTGTGTATGAACGTTATTTCAGACTGTTTTGCATAGCTTTAATTCTCATAGTTGTTTGTATGTGATGGACTCCATATGCTATTGGATAATGCTATGAATTCCACCTTTAGAAAAGAACTTGAGATTCAGTTTAATTGCTATGATTTTTCAAAGCAAGGGATTAATTTTGCAAAACAGGTGATTTGTCTGGAGAAAATGAGATTTATGTTTATATGGATTTTATATTTCAATATGCATATGCAAGAGTACATGGGTCACGAGGCTTATGTGGGGATGAGATTTTCTATGTGCCCACATGCCCAAATCGGGTCGTGACAAATTTGATATGCGACGGGTCCTATTTTTTCAAGAATTTGAAATGGACAAATGAATTTTGGATTTAACATTTTGGATTTGAGGGCTTTGCCAACTTCAGTTGTAGGAGTGACTCTAAGGAAGACATAATCCCCTTCTTTAAATTGCAAAGGTCTCATTATTTTATCAGGATAACTTTTTCATCTGTTTTGTGCAATGAGTAATTTTTCCCTAATGAACTTGATCTTTTCTATGGTTTATTACACTATGTTGGGTTTAGTAAAATTTTTTCTCCCATTTTAAACCAACACAAGGGTGACCTACATTTCTTCCATATAAAGCTTCAAATAGAGTTGTGCCTATGCTTGAATGATAACTATTATTGTAGGCAATGATAGATAAGTATCCCAACTTCGTTGAAGCTCTTGCACATATGCTTAAGATTGTCCTCTAAGGTTTGGATGGTCCTCTCTGTTGGTCATCTGTTGAGGTGGTAAGCTATACTAAAGCGAAGTTTAATACTCGAGGCATCTTGTAAAACTACCCAAAACTTTGAGGTAAATCTAGGATCCTTGTCTGAGACTATGTTAGTTTGTACCCTATGTAACCTTACGATTTACTGAATGTAGCTCCTGAGCAAACCTTATAATGGCCAACCAATATTTATTGGAAGGATATGGGTAGACTTAGTTAATTTATCAATAGTTACCAATGCAGCATCAAAGCCTTAAAGGAGTTCTTGGTAATCCAATAAGAAAATCCATTGATATACTATCCCATTTTCACTCAGGCATATCCAAAAGTTGTAGTAACCTTGCAGCTTTCTAGTGTTCTATTGCCATGACCCCACTAGGTAATGTGACCGGCACATGAGGAATCTCATCTTCACATAAGCCTCATGACCTCTAAGTCTCTATATGTACAAAATAACATACTTTTCATTTTGAAATCATAACTTCACCTAAATCTTTATTTAAAACTTGATATTTGAAATCATAGAACTCAAATACTTGATATATGAAGCTCTGAAAATATCTTAACCATACTCTGAAAATAAATTTAACATGTGAATTGAATCACAAAGTCATTTCTAGCTTGTACATAATTTTAATCAAACTCTACAATTTAAAATCCATACTTGTAAACTGAAATCATATACATAATTATTCCTAATACTGAAATTAAATATGTAATCTAAACATAATACATGGCTCGATCCTACCTACACATCTACTAGAGTACTCTACTCTAATGAGACTCTAATCTAAGCATTACTCCAAAGTAAGACTCACCACTGAGAACAACTGTCTGTCAAATAGGAGGCTAAGCAACATCTGTGCCTACAATTATAAAGAGGAAATGAGAAGGGTGAGTCAACAGAACTGCTGAGTGAGCTCTCATCCATAACCCACATGAGACAACCAAGGAATATACATAATACAATATACATGCAACAAACATAAATCATTTGATATTTACATATATAGTTATATAAGAAAACACTATTAATTTCAGGTCATCATAAAAAGAAAACATTTCTAAATTTAAAATCTATCATGAAATCATTTTAACTGATAATAACAGGAACCCTCGAAAACATAATTAATAGTACTCTAATAGAGAAACATGAATATCTAGTTATGCATTGCATAATGATATACATTCTCAGCTATACATGTCAACCATGACATATCAAATTTCTGATCTCTAGTATTCCTCAAGGATCCAAATCGAACACCTAACCAGGTTCCATCTCTGCTTTGTGAGATTGCCTCTAAAGACAACTTGGTACCAAGGTTAACGATCATTTTTCCCAGCTTTAACTCACTGTTGTTTCTCTATAGCTACCGTTAGTCTCTAAATCCTAAAAAGTAATTATTTCTCTAAACTCTGTGTTAGGCTCTGCTCTGAGTTAAAACTCTATTATATATAAATACTCTACTCTTGAAATCACAAAATCTCTAATCTATATAAAATCATTTAAATATGAAAATACTTGAAACTTTAAAAGCTCTGACTCATATAACTGAGCAATCTGACTTAGCATAACTTGATTGTGAAATTATGCTCAAGGGATCACTCGCTTGCAAGCATTTCATTTCAAGCCTACATAACATGTATGTGGTAGTTGCTATACTAAATTCCACACTTCTGAGTATCATGAAACTGGATTTCTAAAATCTTATTTCTTAAGCTAACATCTTTTCATAACTTAATAATTCTAATAACATACTTTGAAATAGAAAGATTCATAATTATAAAACTTTGACATTATAATAACATCTCTATTCATGAAACTAACTCATGCTCTGTTGACATTCTTACCAAAATATCTTAACTGATACTTTAAAATCATATTTGAAATCTCAAGTCTTGAAGCATAAAGATATCATAAACTCTTAAAACATATTTGATAAAATAACAACTTATTAAATCATATATTCTTGCAACAAATCTCTTAGGCATGCACATAAAATATTTCCATAACATTCAATATATCAATAATGATTTTCTAAACATCTTTTCATACTATACTCAAAATCATAATCTTTGGCTAGCTTGCCACACTTACAAAATCATATATAATCATACTTTCATATCTAATTTCATATTTAACAATCACCATGCATAAAACATACTCATAATGCTTAAAAATAAGGCCATGAGTTTGAACCCACTCACGTTAGAGCTGGAGTATGGGAGCACCACCAACTTGACCTTAAGAGCTTGGAATGACACTAACAATGAACATAGAGCAACATAGACTTATGATCAAACTCTAATCACCTCTATATAATTCTAACACAACTCTAACAACATTGGGGGAACACTCCCACTTGATAACAATGAAAAACAAAGATACCCATATAACATAAAACATGATAAAAATGGGAAAAGGAAGCATAAATCAACAATCAAACTCACCTTGAAGCTTGGAGGAGTTGGATTTGATGGAGGATGAGAGTAGAGGGTAGGAGATCACCTTAAAGGGTTAGGGTTCAAGTTTCTGCTTCTAGGAAGAGAGAAACCCGAGTTCGGGTATACATAGAGCTCATTAAATGAAATTGTGTCATTTTGCAGCTGTTACATTTGGCTCGCCCGTTGCAGCGAGTAAAGCTCACTGCACAAGCCTTGAAGCCGCCACTCGCGGAGTAGCAATGGCGCTCTGGGATTCTGGGAGGAGCCACCCAAGCCCCATCCTTTGGCCCTTCACATATCTGGGGCTTTCCTGCAACATGGGTAGGTCCCTGGGTGGGCCGTACGAAACTTGTCTCCTGACACATATACTTGAGGTATTACATCTATCTTAACCTTTTGACAAGTAAGATACCTAGCTACAAAATTAACTATGTCTCGTTTCATTCCATTCCACCAAAACAATTTCTTTAGATCCTGATACATTTTTGTTATTTTAGAATGCATGGTGAACTCACTACAATGTGCCTCGGGCAAAATTTGATTCCTCAATTCTTCATTATTTGGCACACATAACCTTCCCTTATACATCACAGCTTCCTTTGTATCAAGGTTGAAGTGTTCAAGTTGTTCAGCTTAAATCTTCCTTTTAGGGGCTTTAAAACTCATCATTCTCTTGGGCATTTATACATTCTATTCTAAGTTCACCAGCATACAAACAATGTAATTGTAAAGACAATGAAATTTTCAAATCTCTAAATTTCTCCAAAAGCTTATGCTCCCTCTATCATCATTGGGGACATGTGTAAGGATTTTCTATTTTGGGCCCCTTGCCAACATGATATTTTAGCATAGTTTTAAAACTCAACTTGGATTCAGTTGGTTAATGCCTTAATTAGTCACTAGTGATATCCTTGCCACTAGTTTAACAACATATTTAAATAAATATATAAAAATAAATACAATAAAATAGCATAAAATATTACTAATTTAACACATTTTAAAAATTTTCATGTTTATATAAATATAAATAAAATAATGAAAAAGCATATAATTAATAATTAATAATTAATCTATTTAAATCACAAAATATATACATTTAAAATAGAAAGTTTTTTTTTTAGTGCTACATAAGAGCTAAAGCACAAAATGGCTGCAACAAGCAAATAGGGTCGTGGTACTCGGTAAGAAAACAAGGCCACATTTGATAAGTCCAATTTGTCTTTTTTGGTAAATGACAAAATCAAACAAAGACAAGAACGAGAGCCCATATAAGCAAACGAAAGTTGTGAGCCTATGACCAATCAAACTTGTATTTGTAAAGTAACCCCAAAAAATACTTTAACTGTAATTTGCTTCAGCTTCCAAGTTTAAACCACACATACACACCGCACCATCCCCTTCCCCTTTGTAACCCTCTTTTCTTCATTCTTCTTCAAGGGCTTTCTTCTTTCTTTTCTTTCTCTGTCACTTTTATGTGAGATGTGGCTGTCCTTCCGACCTTTTCCTTCACGGTGGAGATGTGCCCCCTTCCCCTTTGCGGTGCCAGAAGCAGTTGCAAATCTAAGGTTGTGAAGATGTGGCAACAACAGTGAATCCAAAGCCAAGACTAACAGTCCATCTTATTTTTTTTTCTTGAGATCTGATATGTTAAACTGGGCAGCTAGCCATTTTTTTTTTTTTGGATTGTCTTAACCGAATGAACCACTAACTCAATAGGTCGCCGAATTTGCTTGAAAACTCAAGTTGAACCCGTTCACACCGATTAGCATGCATGTCCAATCTATTGGCTTAAAGTGCCCTGCCGCCTGCACCATTTCATCGTTTTAACCTTGCCTTTAGTTTTGAAACTATGTATTTCAAATCAAAATCATAGTTCTTTAAAAATTCTATCCAACTCCTTTGTCTAATATTTAATTCCTTTTTATCATAAAGATATATCAAAAAATCATATTATATTAAAAAAATCTAGATTGATAGGTTCACTGGTCCCAAATAAAATTGCTCTAAAACTATAATTCATTTTTAGGACGATCATATACTTTTAATCATATTACATTTTGCACAAAAATAAAACTAAATCAACCATAATAAAATTAAGAGTTTAATTTTAATATACTGAATAATATAAAATTAATTTGTACTATTATTTAATTAAAATATTTTATTTAAATAATTTTTAAAATAATAAATATAAAAATTAATTATTATAATTTATATAATAATACATAATCCAATAATTATATAAAAATATTTTATAACATTAATGAATAGCAATTAAATCCCAAGAGTAAAAGAAATAAAGACAACTCAAGACGGTACATGGAAAGACTAAAGTACGACCTAGGCAGTAGGGACTGAGAGATCAATAATTATGCAAATCTAAATCAAATTATCAAAATGACACACCCGAGCCAGTAGATGCCTAAAGTTAAACCCTGACCTGGGCATAAACTGTAACAAAAGCGAAAGCACTAGCCTCTCATGAACTGAAAAGCGACATAAAAACGTGGTACCTTAATTGACGTCACATGATCCTGCCCCTGTTTTTCAGCCAAAACGAACACGAAGCAAATCGAGTTGAACTAGTCCCTTTCCCCCGTGTAGTGTACTTGCCTAATCACTCACTCACACTCCCAGCACCCACTCCACCCGCCACCGTCCTCCGCCGCACACCAGATCCGGTGGCGGCGGCGAGAAGAAGAAGCACGTGGCTCACGTAAAGGAAAAAAAAAAAAAAAGAAAAAGCACAAAACCAACAACAACAATTAGAACAAAGAACAAGGTGCTAAAAATTTGGTTCCACCATTTCCAAATATAGCAGAGCTCCTCTCACATCCCTTTGGCCTTTGGATCAACTAAACAAAAGGCACTTGAAAAAAAATAAAAAAAACAAAGACCTCTCTCCTAATTTTTAGTCCTTACCATTTTGCCTCATTCATTCATTCTTCATTGTTCCTTGTTACTATTTTTTTTTTTTTGTTCTATGTCTCGTGCACCAAACTACGAGTTTCAGGAATGGTGGAACAAGCAGAGAGAAAAGAACAACCTCGACCTCTTCGAAGACAAGGCCGACCACCTCCAACAACCCACAGCACCCTTTCTAACTATCGACATCAACGGCGGCGGCGGAGGCGGAGGCGGTGTAGGCGGCGGCGCTTCTTCCTCCTCCGATCCGTCGGTGGAGAAGGACCGCGCCAGGAGCGCCAGGCAGCTCTCCTGGGTATGCCTTCTTCGGTTCCAGCAGATTGCTGCCTCCCTCGCCTGGATATCAAACGGCGCCGTTTTCCTCGTCCGCACTGCCAACCGCCGGATCGCCTCGGCGGGGTCCCGGGCCGATTCTGCCTCGTCGCGGCTCTACCGGGTGATCCGGGGGTTCCTAATTGTGGTGATCCTCTTGTTAGGGTTTGAATTGGTTGCATACTTCAAAGGCTGGCATTTCAGCCCTCCGGCGGTTGGCTCCGCCGAGGTGCTGGGGATGGTGGGAGTTGTTTATGCCAGGTGGCTCGAGATTCGGGCTGAGTACCTTGCCCCCCCGCTGCAGGGATTGACCAATATGTGCATTGTGTTGTTCATTGTGCAATCAGTTGACAGGATTGTTTTGATCTTCGGGTGTTTCTGGATCAAGTTCTGGCGGCTGAAGCCGGTGGCTGCGGTCGATTATTCCGGAGTTGGTGTGAATGGGGAAGTTAATGTGGAGGATTATCCCATGGTGTTGGTTCAGATTCCCATGTGCAATGAGAGGGAGGTAAGAATGATGTAGGTTCTATTGTCCATTCGAAATGAATTTTGTTCAGTTTTGTGTGTTGTTTTATAGATGCTGGGCTAGTTGAGTGTTTTAATGCTGCTGATGCTGGTTTTTTATTTGTTTGTGAATTGTGCTATGTTGTCAACTCCCTTTTATAGCTTGTTGAGATGCTTGACAAATACTGCATATCCGAATTGTAGTTCCTTGTGTTAGTAGGACAGAGCACTTTTGCCAGGAGTTAATGTGCAACATATTTGTTGGCATTACTACTGTATAATAAGGGTCCTATGACTGCATGGAATGATAAGAGAATAAAACCATCTTGGCGTTATTTGCGCAGCTTCTGGCGAATTTGATTTGAAGTTGTCAATTTGTGTTCAATATGAACATCCCTATGGTAGGAGCTAGAATTTTCGTTATCTGATTTGCTCTTTCGTTTCTTGATTTTTTATTCTTAGCCCAAGGTTAATATCCAAGTATAAGTAGAACAAACATTTTACATGAATGGTAGAAAGATAGCTATATTGTTCAAACTCACATCCTATCGAATCATCCCTGTATGTTAATTATTATGTCTTTGAATACAGTTCCCTCCCATTCTTTTATTATGATGTCACCTTTCTAATTTTCCTCCTCCAATTGTTGTCTCTTTTCAAGACTCATAAATTAAGGTTCATCTTCATCGAAAGTAGTTAGTGCAGCCTTCTAATCATCAATGTCACTAGAACCTTATATCATACCAGCAAAGGCAGCCACTAGAGGGTTGAGGAAAGGCTCAAATTGAAGTACTCGTTGTGGGGTTGTGTTTGTTTCTATTTGGGAAGGAAATTGTTCCAAAAAATACTAGGCATGTTAAGTTTTCTTCTCTTTTATAATCATAGGTGGAATGAATGAGAAGGGCTCATAAGTAGTCACAGGGCATTAACCTCCAACCGCATAAGTAACAGTTTCATGTGAAACCAAACAAGAAGAAATAATAATAATAATGAAAAAAAAGACTTGATGAGGGTCAGTTGAGAAAGACTAAAGACACCAAAGGGTTAAGTTTTTTTTTACCCTATTTCTCATTTACCAATAGATGGTTCATTGTAGGTTTCGCAGTATAAAGTCAATGTTTAAGTGTAAGGGAACTCATTGCATGATGTTGATGTTACTAGCTGAATTTGGATTTCAAAAGGTTGAGGGTTTGATGTCAAAAATGAGTGGGTGCAGTTCAACATACTGGCTGCAAGTCTAGAAAATAGAAAAATGAAGCATGGAAATTGATGTGATTGGCTAGTTTGGGACTAGTGATTGAAAATTCTATGCAACATTGTAGAATTGAAGAAAGAATATGATTATTAGAGTTTGTCATGGGGAGAAAAAGAAGGCTGAATGGGGAAGGGTAGACTTATTTTATAGCTAAAGACTCTCGCCTGTTCTAGGTTATTTACAACCAAGCAATTAAGCTTTATCAGGCTGGGTGGGAGCTATAAACTTTGCCCCTTGAAGAAAATAAATTAGCTTGAAAAGAAAAAGAGCAAGAGAGCGTGCACTATGGATTCGGTGACAAGTACTTAAAATTCTATACTGAAAACTTATGAAAGCACTGAAGACTTCTACAAACTACTAGTACTGCAAAAGTACTGTAAGGCATCTAAGGAAATTGTGATTCTGTTATTTAGCATGGCAATGACTATCAGGTGAAACATATAACAAAGGTTAGATTAGAAAACTATTTAGGTTCATATTATATTGTAATTGACTAGGTAGATTGAATGTTGGGCGGTAAAAAGTTAACGGTAAAAATGGCTAAATGTTGCAGAGATAAGGATGTTGTGATGGATGAGTGAGCACACGAGATAGGAGAGGACTTGGAATGAGTGCATTATAGAGAGAGATAGGGCAACACCTATTATACAAAAGATGTTAAAATTTCACCTTAGATGGTTTGGATATATATATATATATATATATATATATATATGAAGGAAACCTGCAAAGACCTAGTAAGGAAAGTATATCGTATGGAGGGTGGTCCTGAACTAGAAGTATAGGGAGACCTAACAAAACTATAGGTGAAACAATTAAAAGAGATTTAAATATTAATGGTTTAAACATAAATATGATCTATGATAAACCATTATGGCATCGCTTGATCTATATGCCACCCCACCTAATGTGACAAGGTTTAGTAGTTGGTGTAATCGACCAAGCTTATGTATCTAAATTCAGTATAATGGCAGTGCACCCTGTCATAATGTATTGTTGATTCCTGTCATAAAGATTTGAAAATATTTTACATTGGGTGCTGACTACCTAACTCATCCCCCTCTTGTATGTGTGATTGGGAATGGTTATGTCTTTAAGATTGGTACCAGCGGTGCTCTTTGGAACTGAATGTTGGCTGTAAAGTGAAATGATAATGTTGTGGTGGATAAGTGTAACCTATATGAAATGATAAGATTAGGAACAAATGTATCTGGGAGAATGTTGTCGTTGCAAGTATTGAGTATGTGATGGCTCATCAAAGGTGGTTTGGTCATGTGAGGAGAAGACTAACAGAGGCTCAAGTGAGAAAAAATGTGGAATTAAAAGTGAGAAAAAGAAGAAGACTAACAGAGGTTTTCAAATCTGCTCTCCTTTTAGAGAATCTATTCTTTCGATTAGTGACTCAAAGTTTTCTGTGCAATGTAGGTTTTGCTCAGATTTCAGATAATCTTTTCCTGCAGACAAAGTAAATTTGGGTTCATTATTCACTTATAACTTCAAACTTCTAAGTTCTGATTAAAGATAAACAACAATAACAACCAAGTCTTGTCCTACTAGATAGGGTTAGCTACACAGATCAGGCAACACTATAGTATCTCATCGTAAATCATGTTTACATTCAAACCATTAAAATCTAAATCTCTTTATATAGTTTCATCTATAGTTTTTGTATGTCTCCCTCTACTTCTAGCTATTGGACTACTCTCCATCTAAATTACTCTTCTTACTGGGTTTCTACCATATTATCCACAATAAATGCTGTCCCAACTTTCTGTAATGAATTCATTAATAATCTTATTTTATCTAATTGTGTCTATTTATCGAAACATCTTTATCTTTGCAACATTAAGCTTATTTTCTTCAGCTTTTTACCACCTAACATTCTGCCCTGCACAAAGTCGGGTTTTATAGTTGGGTGGTAATATTTTCCCTTCAAGTTTGAACCTTTTTTTTAATCACAAATAATACTTGAATCACTCCTCCATTTTGTCCTCGTAATTTGAATCCTATGGTTTATACTCCTCTATTTCCCCACCACTTAATAAATCCAACATACTTAAATCATGTGACTTGTGGTATGGTATCCTCCCAATTTTCTTCTCTAAATTAGAGTTTGTGCATTTGTTGCTAAATTTACAATTCTTACATTCCGTTGTACATATATGAAAACCATGTGCTTCCGAAGCTTGTTTCCATAGTGCCTTCCATTTAGTTCTTCTCTTGATTCTTGTACTAGGACTATATAATTTGCATAAAGGATACATCATGACACTAGATCTTGAATATGCTTAGTAAGTACTTACAAGACAAGGGATAGTTCAGGCGCACAAAAGGAGAGGAAAACTTAAGCTTAGGACTGCAGCATATCAGGAAATAGATGAGAAGCCCACTGAGCATAACTAACTGCCGAGTTGGCAAGGAATGAGTGGGGAGGAGAGGGAGAGGGAATCTTGGGGAATCTTTATTGCGTGATATTTGTATGAGGGAAAGAGAGTGAGAAGGCAGGAAACTAGTGAGTGGACTTTGGAGAGGGTTTGGGGCTCCTCAGATTGGTATTTTTCTTTCATTTTTTGTCTTGTATACACTACTTCGAGCTGATTTTTCCACTGGAATTCTTGCTCATATCAATAATATACAGAGCTGTTTCTTCATTCTCGTCTTTCCATTAGCAGTATCTAACAAATTCCTTTAGTTAATGATAAGAAAAAAGTGGGAGTTATCATAGAAGGCAAAATTGAGAAGAAAAAAAAAAGTAAGCTGGGCAGTCTTGATTTAGCAAGTTAGATGTTTCTTTATGAGCTGAGCAATTGAGAATTCTATTTCTCATTTACATCATAGTCAACTTTTTGATATCATCATAATATTTACCTTATTGCCCCATAGGTTTACCAGCAATCCATTGCAGCAGTTTGTATCATGGATTGGCCAAAGGAGAGAATGCTTGTACAGGTTCTTGATGATTCTGATGAAGTCGACATCCAACAGCTTATCAAGGCAGAAGTGCAGAAATGGCAACAAAGGGGTGTTCGGATAATATATAGACATCGGCTTATACGTACAGGCTACAAAGCAGGAAATCTTAAATCAGCAATGAGTTGTGATTATGTTCAGGATTATGAGTTTGTGGCAATATTTGATGCTGATTTTCAGCCAACTCCAGATTACTTGAAGAAGACAATACCTTATTTCAAGGTAATTTTATGTTTATATATTTGAACCAAACAAAACTGTTGACCTGTGTAAATATAGTAGCAGATATTTGCATGTAAAGGAGATCATAGTATAGATGTTTGTTGTATGTACTTAAAATAAACATATTTTGGTGTGAACACCTTTAAAGTGGGTTTGAGTTGCAGAATCCAGAGGTGCTTTTGGCTGCAAATTTTAATTTGCAAATTTTATACCCAATGAATTCTGAACAGATTTTTAATAGGGTCATGAGATCATCTCTTCCAAAAGTTTAAAATGATAGATAGAGACACATGAATATTTTTATATCTAACACACTCCTGCACGCGAATACCTCTTTATGGGTTTGAAATCTGAACAATTTATCAGAAAGGTGGTAACAAGGATTGAACCCCTGACCACTTGGTCATGGAAGCTTTGATACCATGTCATGAAACCATCTCTTCCAAAAGCTTTAGTTGATAGGTAGAGGCACGTATATGATTTTATATCTAACTAACGACTCAATCAATGAACTCAACATCTTAACCATTATCAAATTGGTGATGATCATATGCTGCATGGTGTCACAAGCAGTGTTAATATTTGACTTAATTATCTGTAGCAGCTGCAATAGTCTTTCCTTCTCTATATGTACAATTGCACACTTGCCCAGCCATGTATCACTCTCTTGCATTCAAAATTGAAGTTTCTGTACTATTGACGTTTGTTTTGCCATATCAATTTTCATAACTGGTCTTTGGGTTACATTTGGCTCAAGATCAGAAATAATGAAATTAAAACTTCCAATACTTCTTTAAACAGAGTATTCATCTGATGGCACCAAGTTGTTGCCTTAGTTCATCCAAAGATCATTGTGTGCAATATATTGGCTTGATAGTTGAATTTTTCTTTTAAGTACTATTGATACATCTAGGAAGTTGGCCCGTTTGTTTCTGTTTTCATTTCTTGTTTTCGGTCTGTTTTTTCTATTTTTTGGATTTTGTGAAGGAAATATTGAAAATATAAAGTAAAAACTGAATTGGATGTTCTAGTTGTCATTGTTTCCTTCATAAAATCTTGAAAAATAGTATATGGATTGAATACAAGAAATGAATACCAAAAAATTGTAACCAAACAAAAGCAATTTAAATTTTAGAATGTTTTTTCTTTTATTATTCATCATATATGGTAAGCATATCCAAATCTCCAATTCTAAATAAATACTGGACAAATGTTTTCAATAATCTCAAAAGTGGAAAAAATAAATGATTATTTGCTACAAGGTCATGTTAAATGGAAATTCTTTTTCGTTCCTGTATTTAAGGAATATCTGTCTAACTAGATTTGTTTTTTCTTGTTTTGTTCTCACTGAAGGGAAATGATGATTTGGCCTTAGTCCAGGCAAGATGGGTGTTCGTGAACAAGGATGAGAATTTGCTTACAAGATTGCAGAACATTAATTTATCCTTCCACTTTGAAGTTGAACAGCAGGTGAATGGGGTGTTCCTTAACTTCTTTGGTTTCAATGGAACTGCTGGTGTCTGGCGAATAAAGGCCCTTGAGGAAAGTGGTGGCTGGTTGGAGCGAACAACTGTTGAGGACATGGATATTGCTGTTCGGGCTCATCTCTGTGGATGGAAGTTTATATTTCTCAATGATGTTAAGGTGTGCTATATTTCAAATTTTGGGGACTAATCCAATTCTTTTTTAGTTTTTATATATCTATTTATGGTTGTTGCAGTGCCTTTGTGAACTTCCTGAGACCTATGAGGCATATAAGAAACAGCAACACCGGTGGCATTCTGGTCCAATGCAATTGTTTCGTCTCTGTTTTGTCGATATACTTCGGTCAAAGGTATTGAATTTTATGTATGTTTTCTTTTAAGAGCATTGATTTCTTTTAAATCCAGAAAATTATTATTCTGTTATTATTATTAAAAATTCAAGAATGGTATGCTCAGGGCAATAGAAGTGAAAAGAACCAAACTTTGTTCAGGACAAATGCAATTATAAAGAACACAACAAACATGAAACATTTGGTTCAGTCACAGTAAAAGATTTGCTTATTGAACCAGAATAAAAATAAAGAGAATCTTTTCAGTCTTTTAAAGGCAAACTGAATTGCAAATTTCATTTTCCAATAAGAATTATTTTCCAAATTCTTGGTGGTTGAGTTTGAATAGTCATTACTTAAAATCACTTACAAAGATACACGGCCACATCATGAATTTACCTGCTGTGGTTATCCATTATCAACATTTATCAGCATATTTTTAAATTTTAGACGTCCTACATAGATACATATCTGCATGAGAAGCCAAGTGTCGATTTTTGTTGGTATGAAAGATCATATTTTATGCTGTTAAGTTACATAAATTTTTTCTGCTTATTTGATTCAATGATAATATGATTGTTTCTGTTCTTGCGAGTAATTAGAGCAAGGCTAGGCTTTTGTTACTGTATCCAACATTTGAAAAATGTTTCTTATATTTGTATAAAACTTACTTAAAATGCTATACAAATACAATGGATCGAATGCACAGATTGAAATAAAAGATATGTATTAGAGAAATGCTTAAACTAATTATTTGTAACAATTGTATGCCACATCTAATGCTGCATATAATGCTAAGTGGTTTATGTCATCCATTTCATTAAAATAATTTGACTTCTAGAAGGATCTAATATTAAGCTGACATGAATTCAATTTGTACCAGGTTAGTTGGGGAAAGAAGGCCAATTTGATATTTCTTTTCTTCCTCCTGAGGAAGCTTATCCTTCCATTTTATTCATTTACCCTCTTCTGCATCATTCTTCCATTGACCATGTTCCTTCCAGAAGCTGAGCTGCCTGCCTGGGTTGTTTGTTACATTCCTGGAGTCATGTCAATCCTAAGTGTTCTTCCGGCTCCTCGGTCATTTCCGTTTTAGTTCCGTACCTTCTATTTGAGAACACCATGTCAGTGACAAAATTTAATGCCATGATATCTGGTTTATTTCGCTTCGGAAATTCTTACGAGTGGGTGGTTACAAAAAAATTGGGAAGATCATCGGAGACAGATTTGGTCACCTTTGAGAAGGAATCTGAGCCTCTAATGCAATCTACCGGTCTTCATAGATCATCCTCGGATTCAGGCCTTGAAGAACTAAGCAAACTAGAATTTTCAAAGAAAACCGGGAAGACCAAGAGAAATCGTCTGTACAGGAAAGAACTCGCCCTTGCGTTTATTTTGTTAACTGCCTCAGTTAGAAGCTTATTGTCTGCACAAGGAATTCACTTCTACTTCCTATTATTTCAAGGGGTAAGCTTTCTGGTTGTTGGTCTTGATTTGATTGGAGAGCAGGTTAGTTGAGCTCCATATTCGGATTTCGGGTTGGATACATAACCTCTTAGATCCCCATTGATTCAAGATGAAAGGTCAGAATGGCTAAACCTTAAAGCCATCACATTGATTTGATCCTAAGCTGTTCACTCCTACTATGTGGTTTTTGGTTCCCACTACATGGCACAAAAAAACTTGCAGTTAAGGTTGTTTTTGGTTTGAAGATTTCTCTGCCTCGTTATTGTTGCCAAGTCAAATGCCTTAAGTTACATAGAATTTATTTTGAAAGCATATTGAAACTACAAGCAAATGGGATCGCATTCTGACCTATAGTACCAATATACTGTTGTTAGCCTTCCAGAAATGAAAAGGCAAAAGTTGTTAGATTATGACATTTATTATTCTTTTTTCATATGGACAAACTGTATAATCACACATAGTAGTGTCAGTGTGTTTGTCGCTTGAATTGAATTTGTTATATCAGACAGTGAGAATTTTTGGTACATTTCAAAAGGGAGCATGTTTTCATCGTTTCCCAACTAGTTTTATTAGTTGCTTTCATTGTAGTTCGTTGCTGGAATTGGATTTGTTATGAGTGAGATTTATGGTTCTGTAGCACCCTGACTAATGTCAACTGAGAAAAGTAATTGCAGAAAGTATATTGGTATGGTAAAGAACTCAATGAAAGAGTGTTCTATAACAGTAAGTAAATGTTTATGGGTATTCTATGACAACTGAAGGAAATCAAATGAGGGAATATGAGGGATAGAGAGGTCATGATCTTCTAGCACAGAAGAACGTCGCCACATCAACCATGCTGCACATTGCCCTTGAGCCTCCTACTTACTTGCCTGGGCCGAGTGCTCTTTCTAGCCTCCATCCTTCCAGCAGGCGCTGCCACGTGTGAGGGATTTGTACCCTCCTGCGCTGTTACAGGTTCTCATTGCAACCATGTTTTAAATATCGTTTCTCATTGGTTTTATTGGTTGTCTTCCTCGTAGTTGGTTTGTACTTGTTCAATATTGAAACTTCGGCATACCTTTCTCAATTGAAACTTGTTTTGACCAAGAAAAAAATGATGAAACTTGTCACAATTGTACATTGGAGCATATCTCCTTGTGTTAAAGAAGTCCACAAGTCAAAATTCTGGATGCAACAGCAATCCCATAACTTTGGGATAGAATCCCGTAACTTCAGGATAGTTATTTGACTTTTTCAAACCTTATCAACTTTCTGTTTTATGTATCTAGGCTGTTCCTACTTTTATGCTTTTCAATTGTGATCTTGTAGCTAATCTCTTTAAATAAATAGAATAATCACGGCTACTGCAAGTTGTCAAGCATAGCCTTCCAATAAAATACTCTTGCAATTTCTGATGGTAAACTATGTAACTCATGTAGTCTGCTGTAAACACGATCCATAATCTTGTTGAGGAAGCTTCCCGTTCTAATGAGAAAGCTGGTTAATGTGTTAAGGGATCTATTTATGAATAGGCTGAATATTATAGGCTAGTGTTATGTTTGGTTTAGAGTTGGTGTGACAGATTGTATTTGAAGGATTCTGAGTGTTTTACGTCTTTGTCTTTTTTTTCGTTTATTTTAAAAGAAATATGTCTTTCACTTTTTGTATATTTATAAATCAATATATTCAGATATATTTTTGTGACTAGATACAGTAATTTATTAATGTAACAAAAAAGTGAAAGAGATTTATTTTGAGAGGGGAATGTTATCTCTCATATTTAGTTCCGTAGCTTCTCTTTAATGAATATCTCTTTTGACTAATAAGTAAAAAATATTGCATATCTTCTACGTTGAGAAAAGTTGAGAGCATTTGGTAAAGAATATCAAATGACGGACTAAATTTTATGCCATACACGTAAAGTAAAGTGATCAAGTCATATGAGTATCTTTAACGTTGAAAAATAGCAGCATGAGTGGGGAAGGTTCACCAAAAAGCATGTGGTGGAAACCTGAGTAACAAGTAGGTAGGCTTGAATTGAATTGGAAGACATGGTACATACTAGAAGGTGGACCAAGTGGTTTAACCTATATGAGAGGCCCCTAACAAACTATGGAACTTTAATATGCAGAATTGTTACATTAGGATTTAGCACACTCAATACTAGCTAGCGAGCAAACACTTGGATTCGAATTTTCATGTACAATCGGGTCTTCCTTACTCCACAAATGGCAATTATTTTGCTGTTTCTTCTATTTGCAACCACACTCGATTCATGCACGGTCCATGGAAACTTGAATGTTGGTTGCAATGGAAAAGATCAAGATCAACTCTTAGCATTCAAGCAAAGAATTGAAGACCCCTTGAAGCGACTCTCGTCTTGGTCCATTGAAGAAGATTGTTGCAAATGGGCTGGGGTCAAGTGTGACAACACCACAGGAAGAGTCACAAAGCTTGACCTCCATTGTCCACTTGACACTACTCAATGCTTAGATGGTGAAATCAACTTTTCTATACTCCAACTTGAATTCCTGAGCTTCTTGGACTTGAGCTCGAATGGCTTTAAGGCCATTCATTTTCCACCTATCAACAGCTCAACAAATTCGTCCATCAATCTTCTGTATTTGGATTTATCCAAGAATTATAACCTCCATATGGAGAATCTTGAATGGGTTTCACGTCTCTCATCTTTGAAATATCTGAACTTGAGTGGAATATTTCTCAACAATGAGACCCTCTGGCTTCAACATGTTATTAGGCTCCCATCACTCATGGAGTTACGGCTGAGTGGTTGTTCCCTCAACAGCAACAACCAGCCTCTTGGGTATGTCAATTTTACTTCACTTGCAGTGATTGATGTTTCCAATAACTCTTTTAACTCTGAGATACCTAAGTGGCTATTCAACCTTAGTAGTAGCATTTCTTATATGAACCTTAGCTCCAATGATCTACGAGGCCAAATACCTGCAACAATGCTGAATTTTCAGCAATTAAAGTCATTGATTTTGAGAGACAATCAGCTGAAAGGAATGATTCCAGAATGGATGGGCCAATACAAACATTTAGAGCAGCTTGATCTTTCTAATAACCTATTCTTTGGTACCATTCCTTCAACCTTGGGGAATCTATCATCATTGACATCCTTAGATGTTAGCTTCAATCACTTGAATGGTAGTCTTCCAAGAGAAATTGGATTGCTATCTAAATTGGAGTCTTTATCCATGGGCTTTAACTCCTTCTCGGGCATCCTGTCCGAGCAAAGTTTTGCCAAACTTTCAAACTTAAAGTCATTGAGTCTTGACTCATCTGATTTTACTTTTGATTTGGACTCACATTGGAACCCCCTTTCCAGTTGGACCAGATTAGTATTAGCTATTGTAAACTAGGTCCCGAGTTTCCTTCATGGCTTTATTTACAGAGATCTTTGTCATATTTGGACATTTCAAGCTCAGGGCTGGCATTCAATGTCAATGACCATTTCTGGAGCTTTGTAGCTGAAATTGACCATCTCTTTTTATCCGACAATAGGATTAGTGGGGATATATCTTCCGCCTTGATTAACAACAAACAAATTGATTTGAAATGGAATGACTTCAGAGGTAGATTACCCCATTTATCTCCTAAGGTTGTCTTCTTCGACATAGCCAACAACAGCTTCTCAGGGCCTCTTTTTCCTCTCCTTTGTCAAGGCATATCAACAAAACACAACTTGGAAGTTTTGGACATGTCACACAATCTTTTATCTGGAGAGCTGACTGACTGTTGGACCAACTGGCAATCTTTGCTCCATGTGAACTTGGGTGGCAATAATCTAACTGGTAAAATTCCTGATTCTATTGGCTCCTTGATCAATCTTCAAACCTTCCGAGTTCGTAACAATAGTCTGTTTGGATGTGTACCTATTTCACTTAACAGCTGCAAAAGCTTATGGTACCTTGATCTAGGGTTCAATGACTTCACAGGAAATATACCAATTTGGCTTACACAGTTGATTATGGCCATCCTACTGCCATCAAATAAATTCCATGGTAGCATTCCATCACATATATGTCAACTTTCTAGTCTTTTAGTGCTTGACCTTGCAAATAATAGGCTTTCTGGTCAAATACCAAAGTGCTTACATGAGATCACAGCAATGACCACATATGCTGTTGACGAAGCCTTGTTCAACTCATATTTTCATCATTGGTATTTGTCTCCAGTTTCACTAAGGTCCCACCTAGAGGATCTACCTATGTTTGTTAAAAGCCAAGAACTACACTATTGGCTTTGGCCTGCTTTGAAGTTTGTGCGCATGATTGATCTCTCAAGTAATGACCTTTCAGGATTAATCCCTCAAGAATTGTTTAGCCTCATTGCTTTGCAGTCATTAAACTTGTCAAGTAATCATTTTATGGGGAAGATACCAAGTGCTATTGAACATATGAAGTTTTTGGAGTCTCTAGACCTTTCAAGAAACCTACTTTCAGGCGAAATTCCTCAAAGCATGTCAAATTTGTCATTCCTTTCTTACTTGAACCTTTCGTATAATCACTTCAATGGAAGAATTCCTCTGGGCACCCAGCTTCAAAGTTTTGATGCATATAGTTACACTGGTAATCCAGAGCTTTGTGGAGCACCTCTTCCAAAAAATTGCACACAAGAAGAGAAACCATTTTTCTCAAGATCAATGGGAGGCAAAGCTGGTGATTTCACTTCTTGTTTTCGAAATGGGCATGGGAGTTGGATTTCTTTCTGCTTTTTGCTGTGTTTTTGGCACCCTTTTCTTTAGTAGGAGATGGCGGCATGCTTATCTTCGAACCCTGGATTACCTTTATATCATTGTTGCTGTGAGGATGAGACGTCTGCTTTGAAGTTGAAGACGTTTTGCAAGTTTCATTAAGGTAAATTGAAGGATGTTTTTGTGTTGTTTAATAAAAAATACATGCTTTCAAACTCTTATTTTAGTTTTTCCTTACATTTTTTCAAGTAATTCTGCCGTTAATGAAAAATACAGATCAAAATATTGGCACGCAATCGAGCCTCCCCTAAGGTATTATCGATCAATTATAGGTGCAAAACATATTCATTGGTGAAAATTGCAAGTCAACAGTAACAAAAACAGTTAAAGACAAAAATTAAGATAACCATCGGCATATGACTAACAAAAAAGGCCACACTGTTATGTCCTATGGCTTCATTCCAAAGGTGGTCGACCAACAATATCAATTGATGCTTAAGACCTCACCTTGAATGGAAACCAGTTTCCAACAAAAACAAATAAAGCCAAATAAAAATTTGGGAACACTACAATTAAGCAGCACTCTTTCCCTTCTTCCTCTGGATCTTCCTCATGTAAAATTCCAGCTCCTTACCCTCCAGAATGTAGCTGCAGAATTCAAGAAAAAGAAATCAGCAAAGAACAAAGGTGATGGCTTCTATTTAAACACGGATTGTGCCACATTAAAATAAGCATTACCCGTCAGCCCTGCCACATTGACCAGGTCGAGAAGAAATGCAGGCGAGCAATCGCCCACCAGCAAACTGCTCTTCAATATGGGGATCAAGCTTGCGGTCTTTCTGGCGTTTCTCCAGTTTTCTCTGCACATGGTTACTTTTCTTGGTCTCTTCTGCAGCAGCTTCACCCTCCTGCAAGTGAAAACAACTATGAATTATTTAATTAAAAAAAATAGCCATCAGCCCCTACACGGGGGAATGCAAACCACTTCATCCATCCTTTGTTGATTAAATAAAGTAGTTATATAGTTCTCATAAAATAAAGTACAGTAAGGATTGCCCATTACATATCAGAGATCAGCACGAGTAACCAAGCTATTGTGAAAATATTACAGTTTTCTACAACACAACGTGGATATTTTACCCATGCATCACAAGTAAAAGCAAAAGATCTTAACTATGAAGCAATTCAAATCACAAAATTGAAGTTTCTGTACTATTGACGTCTATTTTTCTGTATCAATTTTCATAACTGGTCTTTGGGTTGCATTTGGCTCAAGATTAGAAATAACGAAATGAAAACTTCCAATACTTCTTTAAACAGAGTATTCATCTGATGGCCCCAAGTTGTTGGCTTAATTCATCCAAAGATCATTGTCTGCAACATATTTTCTTGATAGTTGAATTTTTCTTTTAACTACTATTGATACATCTAGGAAGTTGGCTCATTCTGTTTCTTTTCTTGTTTTCATTTTTGTCTTCGGTCTGTTTTTGTTTTTTTTGGGATTTTACAAAGAAAATAGTGAAGTAAAAACTGAATTGGATGTTCATGTTATCACTATTCCCTTCATAAAATCTTGAAAATTAGTATATGGATTGAAAACAAGAAACGAATACAAAAAAACTGTTTTCTGAAACCAAACAAAAGCAATTTAAATTTCCGAATGTTCTTTCTTTTGTTATTCATCATATATGATAAGCATCTCCAAACTCCAATTCTAAATAAATACTGGACGAATGTTTACAATAATCTCAAAAGTGGAAAAAATAAATGATTATTTGCTACAGGGTCAAGTTAAATGGAAATTCTTTTTGGTTCCTGTATTTAAGGAATATCTGTCTAACTAGATTTGTTTTTTCTTGTTTTGTTCTCACTGAAGGGAAATGATGATTTGGCCTTAGTCCAGGCAAGATGGGTGTTCGTGAACAAGGATGAGAATTTGCTTACAAGATCGCAGAACATTAATTTACTCTTCCACTTTGAAGTTGGACAGCAGGTGAATGGGGTGTTCCTTAACTTCTTTGGTTTCAATGGAGCTGCTGGTGTCTGGCGAATAAAGGCCCTTGAGGAAAGTGGTGGCTGGTTGGTGTAAGATTATTTTACATTATTATGTGTGGTCCATGTAATCAGTAGACTAACTCTAATAAAAGGAGATTAAGATGATGATCATTAATGCCTTAAAAATAAATAGAGTTAGTATAGGGGTTTTAAAATAATTTTTAAAAGTCTCTCCCTCTCCCTTTGAAGTTGGGACTCCAAATAAAATAAGAGGCAGTCAAGGGAAGGCACCTGTAACTTCTTTTCACCATCAAAGAAAACTGAAAGACAAAGGAAAAGAGGAAAAACAAAAAACATCAAGGGACTTAACAAAGAAGAGATCAAAGATTTCAACAATGGATCCGCGTATGTCATTGCATACTCTCTTTTATTATATCATGTGATAATCATAAAATTCAATATCCTTAAAGGCTCTATAATTTTCTGAAGTGTGTATTAAAGAATGAAAATTATAGTTAGCAATTTGTATCAGAGAAATGGGTTATGGATTTTATGATTCTCCATGAATGATGATGGATTTCTTAGTATGAACCCTAAATTATGAAATTAGGAATTTTACAGTATTGTAATTTATGATGTAACTCTGCTACATTAAATCGTGAAAGAACCTGTTTCGCGATTTATTTAGTTTGCATACAAGTTGATTCAAGTTTGCACTCTTTCACACGGTTTTATGTTGATTCAAGTTCATTTACGTGAAAGAATAGGATGCTGGACGTTGATTCGCATTTGTATGCAAACGTGTGTGTGTGTCTATATATATATATATATATATATAAAATTGAAAGTTTGGAAATTCTTGAATCAAGTCTGGTTTTCTGGAATGAATTTGTAGAGAATGTTTTTCACGTAATGGTTTTCAATGATATATGAATTATTGCACTATATATTGCGATTACCATATTTGTTTAACATCCCTTTTATCAATTGGAATTATCCCAACAAACTAACATTGCCTTTTCAGCTTCCTTCGTTCACTTACACTTTCATTAAACTTCAGAGGTAACACCCATCCAAATTATCCCAACACGCTAATTGAGTTCTTTGTAATGAAAAAAGAAAGGTCTTTGTGGCATATGACACTAATCAATTCATATAAGCTTTCTTAATTGTATAGTCTCATACCTATACAAACTTAGCTACTCATTCATTCGTGTGTAACAGCATTCATGCACCCTTCCGCTTGGAGACAGGAGCCGTTCTTTTTCCGTGCCTCTCCCGGATCCCTTACTCACTCCCTGCCATCCCCGAGCGTTACATGCCCACCAGCTTCACTTGGTTCGTCCCCGAACCACACGTCCTGGAAGAGGTGTAGGCTCTGACCATTTGTAACATCCCCTACGCCTTATGAATTGATGACTATCCCCACAAACCAACACGTCTTTTCATGCTTTATTCACTCACACGTTTCTGGAAACTTCCAGGAATCACCCATCCCAAAATTACCCCAAGTCAGCACGCTTAACTCTAGTTCTTTGTGATGTGACCGAAGAAAGATGCATCTTTGTGGCATAGGTAGTATCAATCAATTCATATAAGCCTCCTTAATTGTATAGTCTCATACCTATATAAACTCATGATCCCTCTCATTTGGTGTGTAATCTTCATTCATGTATCCCTTGGCTGGAGGCGAAAGCCGCTCCTTGTAGTGCCTTCTGACGGATCACTCCCTGCCTCATCCCTGAGCATTACATTTGCCATACCATGAACTTGGAGTAATGGTTTTACATAGATAATGGTTTTCTAAGTAAGGAATTTTTGGAATTATTATGTGCTAGATTTGTTAATCACCAAAGTGATCAAATCTGAAAATTGTTTAATAATTCCAAAATTTCATGAGACTAAATAATATAATTTTTATCTTGGAATTATTGTATATTAGATTTGTTAATCACCAAAGTGGTCAAATCTAAAGTTGTCTAATAATTCCAATTTCCGATGTTTTATTTCAATTACTCATATGATTGCTGCTAAATAATGATTATTTTATGTATGAGTATATTGAAGTCCATTATTATAATACATTTAGGGATCACCCAAAGGTTGATTAATTGTTCTTATAATTATTGGACATGATGGTTGGTAGTGTAAGTGCACTATTAGTTTTATTTATATATCCAAAGATAATAAATATTTCTAGTTAGTACATGTGTCATTGCCAAATAATATTAAATTTGTTAGCATCATTATGTTGTTGTATATTAATGTATCACCCAAAGGAGAGCATTAATATGCAATGAATGTTTAAATTATTGTTGTTTGAATTTATTAAGTTCTATTAAGTTTAGTCAAAGCATTAATGTATGAGCTTGTACAATATTTAAAGCTTCCATTAATATGTTTGCTCTGGAATGGAATTGTCAAGTTCAATAGGCTTAACTACGTTGATTGGTCTGAGTAAATCCGATTTCAGTTGGGTGTTATGGACTTGGACCTAGCATTAGTTATGGATGAAAAGCCTGCTAAAATTCCTGAGACCAAGTACATAAGAGAACAAGTCTCTTTATGAGGCTTGGGAACGGTCTAACAGGCTAAGTTTGAACTTGATAAAGATGACAATGGCTGAAAATGTTAAGCCACCTATGCCTAAGATAGACAGTGCAAAGGAATTTATGGTGAAAATTAGGGAATATTCTCAATCGGACATTACTAACAAGTCCATTGTGAGCAACTTGATAACTGAGTTGACAACTAAAAAGTTTGAATGGTCACAACCCATTCATGATCATGTGACTGGAATGGCAAATCTAGCAAAGTTGAAATCAATGGGTATGGATGTGAGTGAATCTTTTTGGTCCAGTTTATCATGAACTCTTTTCCTCCTGAGTTTGGCCAATTCCAGGTGAACTATAACACCCTTAAGGAAAAATGGAACTTTCAAAAAATTAAGCCATGTTGGTTCAAGAGGAAGGGAGGTTGAAGAAGATGAAAGATCACTCTCTCCATCTCACATTTCATGATGGTTCTAGTAGCAGGAAGACTTGAAGAAGGAGAAGGACAAAGCCTCATTGAAAGTTCGTGAAGGCCAAATCCATAAGGAGCAAAGATGCTTTTCTACACGAAGGCTAGACATATGAAGAAAGATTCTCCGAAAAGAAAGAAATGGTTTGAAAAGAAAGGTATTTACTATGTTTCAGTAAGTTTCGAATCAAATCTTATTGAAGTGCCTAATAATACTTGGTGGTTAGATTCTGGTGCAACAACTCATGTGTCACATATTATAGGGATTCCTTTCGATCCAAGCCCATAAAAGGAACTGAAGTTCCTGTATATGGGACATAGAATGAAGGCAAGGATAGAAGGCATTGGAACTGATAGATTGATCTTGGACTATTGTTTAGATCTAGAAAAATGTCTCTATGTTCCTATATATGCTAGGAATTTAGTTTCTATTGTAAAGTTGGACAATGTAGGATTTAACTTTAGGATTGGAAATGGTGTATTTTCTTTGTTTAAACATATGTACTATTATGGTTGTGGTACTT